>SNQJ01S0042608.1:9431-49036 GCA_010110895.2 Picea sitchensis
CATCATATCAATGACAACTCATTGATCCATATTCATCTATGCATTCTCATCAAGGACAATACATATTACATTACATCAATCATCAATCAATCAATCCTTTGGCATCAATCAATCCTTTGGCATCAATCAATCACTTGACATCAATCAATGACATCAATCAATCAAATCATTGGCATCAATGACAACATGATCCAACACCCACATGTAGCATAAGGCCCCGAGCTTATCACAACTAATATGATGGAGAGTTTGTTGTATTAAGGTTACAGGGATTCTTAGTTGTTTACTAATATTTTTTAAGATTTTCATTGCTGATAGAGATTATAAACTTCCATAGAGAAAACCGAAAATCAAATATCAACAGAGTTTGTGACCGGAAGGTAACAGGCGTGTTTCATATCGTAGACTTGGGGTGTGCAACGGGGATTAATACTATTCTCTCGGCGGATACCATCGTCAGAGCTGTCAAAATAGCATTCATTCGCCATTCCATGGATGTCCCATAATTCCAGGTTTACTTCGTCGATCTTTCGTCCAATGATTTCAATACATTGTTGCGGACGTTGCCTCCACGCCTAGCAAATGACATGACCGTGGGAGATGGAAAAACAACCGCAACACTTGATGAGGATAACCCTCTCTCTAGTAGATCTTACTTTGCAACAACTATGTCAGGATCGCATTACAGACGACTCTTCCCACGACAAACTCTCCATTTCTTGGAAGCTGCATTTCAGGACCTAGTGAACCAGGTAACATGATATAATTCATTCAATATAGTATCTAATAGTTAGTTTGAATACATTCAATATGTGATCTAGTTGGACTGGCAGGGTTTGATTGATGAGGAGAAACTGGACTCCTTCAACATGCTTTTTTACGGTTCAAGTGTAGAGGAGTTGCAGAGAATAATCGAGGCAGAGAAATTATTTGAAATAGAGAGCATCAGGGTTCTAAGCGGCTTTCCTTTGCATCCATTGTTGGATTGGATTTAGAGAAGGAGAAGAGGAGATGTTTGGAAGAATTGTGGGGAAGCATTACAGAACACTGTTTGAGAATGTTGTGGGAGCTCACTTGGGGTCTGATGAATATCTAGTAAATGAATTTTTCTCCAGCATTGCCAACAGAGCGACTGCGAAATATAGAGAATACCTTCCAAATACGCTTGACCTAGTTGTCGCCTAGTCACTTTGGCCGCTCCCTTATTACTTTTTTATGTGCGCTATTCCATATAGCTTGTTGAATAGGTTAGTAAATCATGCCATCATAGTGTTTGCATACATTTCTGTTAGTGAAATAGAAAGCACCGTTTGCCCCTTTAGATTTGTGTGTGACGTATGTTGTGATCAGAACTCAACGTTAAGGATGACCTTAAAATGTGATTAAGCTTTGATGGACACCAAAGCAACTGATATGCACTGTTCGTCTTCAAATTTCAATTTGTAAGTTAGGATATAATGTGCCATGTCGAAATGAGAATTAATATTTTCACCGTTGTCATAATTATGGAAGATTTCATTCCTAAGAGATCATGCTATATGCTTAAAAAATGGTTGTCATAATTATGGAGGATTTTATTCCTAAGAGATCATGCTATATGCTTAAAAAGTGGTTGTCATAATTATGGAAGATTTTATTCCTAAGAGATCATGCTATATGCTTAAACAATGGCTTTCATTAAATATTAAATATATAAACACTTATGAATTTCATCAGGCTTTACATTTATAGTTTATTGAAAATAATATATATCTTCATCAATGTAAAAAGCTATCATTTAAAAATCCAATTTTGGAGGTTGCCATGTCATGTCATACTAAGAATCACCTTGAAAGTGATGGTGAAAAGAGTTGTAAGATAACATATATGTGAGTTATAAAGTGATGGTATGGTGAAAAGAGTTGTAAGATAACATATATCTGAGTTATAAAGTGGTGGTATTATGTTAAAGTTTATGTTAATAGATTTGACATCTCTCAAGGAGTTTGACTTTGAGGTTGTGTTATTGGATAAGGTTGCATGGTTATATTTAATCATGTATAAACTGGTGGTATTATGTTAAAGTTTGTGTTAATAGATTTTGTATTTCTTGAGGAGTTTGACTTTGAGGTTGTGCCATTGGGTTGTATGGTTACATTTAATCATGTATAAAGTGGTGGTATTATGTTAAAGTTTGTGTTAATAGATTTGATATCTCTCAAAGAGTTTGAATTTGAGGTTGTGTCATTGGATAAGGTTGCATAGTTACATTTAATCATGTATAAAGTGGTGGTATTATGTTAAAGTTTGTGTTAATAGATTTGGCATCTCTCAAGGAGTTTGAATTTAAGGTTGTGTCATTAGATAAGGTCTCAAGGAGTTTGACTTTGAAGTTGTGTCGTTGGATAAGGTTGCACGGTTACATTTAATCATACATGGTATTCTTATAATAATATAAAAAATGGTTCTTTAATAGGTTTAGGTTTGAGGTTGTGTCATTAGATAAGGTCTCAAGGAGTTTGACTTTGAGGTTGACATTTAATCATACATGATATTCTTATAATAAAATAAAAAATGGTTCTTTAATAGGTTTAGGTTTAGGTTTGAGAAAAAACTTGCTATAGTTTTGTGGGTTGGCTAATGTTTAAATAAGAGAGTTTGTTTTAAAAAAGTTTCATTCATTAATTCATATAATATTTTTTCAAAATTTTAATTTTTAAAATTTTGAATTTGAATTTAATATATATATATATTTTTTTTTTTTAAATTTAAAATTTGAATTTGGTTGGTATATGTTCATGTAAGGTTAACCTTTTAGATTTTGGTGTGGTTATATAATTAGGGTTTAATGAGTCTAAAATGAAATGTATATGATGTAAAATGTAGCATGAAAAATTAATTATGATTTTATGAGTTTAAAATGAGATGTATATAATATGCAAAGTAGCAAGGAAATATAAAATGCAGTCTATTTTAATTATGAGGAATTTGATTAAGTGTTGTATTTAGGTTTTTATGAGTTTAAAAATAAATTTAATTATGGTTTTAGGAGTTGAAAATGAGAATCATATAATATGCAACTAATACACAAAGTAGCAAGGAAATACAAAATGCAATCTATTTTAAGTAGGAGCAATTTTATGAAGTGTTGCCATTTTTCCAAGATCATACATCGAGCAAAGAGAGAATAACCCACAACTATACTCTTCACATAATCAACAAACTTATTAATTTGTGGGATAGCTTGATATTCTTAAACATACATTTTAATAATGATAATGCTATGGGGAAATGCACCTACTATGGAAATGTTATACATGCGAAAGTGAAAAATCAGTAAGTCTTTACCCTTGTTTGAAGGGTAAGGTCTTATCAAAATCTTGTTTTGAGATTCTCTCTTATATAACTAGAATTGTTATCCTCTCGCCTAGCGAGAAAATATTTACCTCCATGGATGGAAATACTTCTTGATATGAATCAATGTGAGAATACAACTACATTTCCAAAATCCATGGTGCCTCTTCAGAACAAGTTGAATCCTTCACTCTTGAATGGTACAATCCTCTTCCCATTGAGCCCTCATTTTCCACCAGTCCACATAAACAATATATAGAACTGATGCCTATGGTTCATCAATTCGTCATAAGAGAAATGACTCACTAGACTATATCATTGACTAATCAATAGAAAATAAACTTCCTTTTTCATATGCTTTCCCTTTATCAATTTCTATAGGCCTTATGTGGTCAATTATATATATATATATATCCCTTCAGCAGCATAGGTCATCAAAATGATTGGAAAACCCCAACCAAAGCACGAGAACCAAGATTTAGGTAAAACAAGAAAATCCCTAGCTTTATCAAAGATACGCCAATAATATAAAATCACACAAACAAGTCCTCCTTGGACTCATGCAAGGTGTCTCCTCTTCTCTTCCTCCTCAATAGGTATAATTTTTGGTTTATTAACAAACCATAACTCTAATGTTTCTTTAAGAATGAAACCCTAACCATATAATCCAATAACTCTCAAGAAACCCTAGAACCTCAAGACAAGAGGGATAACATGAGAGAGAGAGAGAGAGAGAGAGAGAGAGAGAGAGAGAGAGAGAGATTAGATCTCATCCTCCTACATCTCTAACCTCAAGATATACAAGATTTAAAATCCCTAAGCATGACTGATTATGATATCTTAATCTATATTTTAGTTTACCAAAGATCAAACCCTTTTATTTTACAAGAACATTCTCCCAACAAATATGTCACCTTTCATGTTCATAAGTTCTCCTAGGGTTTCCTCAAAAACCCTAGTTCCTTGCTCCTATCAAACAAGTACAAAAAAATAGTACAATAATGATCATGAGAATGACTATCTCCTTTCTCTATTTATATGAGAAACGAAGGGAGGTCCTGAATAATAAGTGGACCTTCCCTGCTACAAGAAACCTACAAGAAATAAGTAGGTCCACACATGTGAGGCACTCCCTCTACAAGTGACACATGTCAATATCCTCCACTATGACAATCCATAAGCAAGGATCCAAGACAAGGTAAATCCTCAAATAAGATCCAACACTTATTATTCAAGAGCCTGAATGTTCTAATTCCTCTATTATATCATGTAATCCTTTGGGTCCACTCCACCTACATGATCATTCTTACAACCTATGAATTCCCAATTCATCTCTAAGACTTCGTGAAAGCTTCAAGGTAACCCAATTATGTATAGATATCAATGCCCTCCTCTAGAATGTTAAATGCTCATTCATTAATGTGCAAGTCCATCATAGATAAATCAAGGTCTAACCATACACCATGTATCCACATCTCATGAAGCACCCTAAAATATGTTGTAAATACTTTCGAAGTAACCCCAAAAGTTAACAATTTTGATTCTTCAATATCAATTGCTTGGATATCCTTGTACTCATATGAGACTATTGAATCTAGTATTATCATGAGAGGCTCTACTATTAATTACACTAATTTAGCCTCTTGGGATTCAATATCCACTGGATCTACATAAAACACTAACTACTTTCTTTGTATAACAAGAACCTGTACCATAATGGAGTGGTTATTCATCATTTGTTTCTTCTTTTATTTTCCTCCACTATTGTTTTTCCTTCAACATAAGGAAGATCTCACCTACACTTCTATTATCTTGGGATGGTTTCATACACAAATTAATATGCCAGGAAAATAGTTCTAAAGAAATCCTTTCACTTCCCAAGAAGGTCATAATGTTATAAATGAATCTCCATGATGTGGTTAGGATCCATGCCCACTACAAACTATTGGGCCTAAAAAAATTTGATGAGAACATAGTCTCCTAGGTTGATAGATAATTATGGACAACTCACCATTTTCTATGTGTGAAAAATGAAAGTGGCACCATGCAAGAAGGTTTGATAATAAATTTATCTCATTGAGGTCCTATTAGGAATGAACTTTGGTAAGGCGCAAGGGAAGTTGTGAAGGCCATACATTATAATTTAGCTCACAATGTCTTCTATGCACTACTTTATTATCAACTCTAATGATTAAATTATAACATCGTTGAAACAACTGAAAGAAATATCTTGCAATTTATATGATATGACCTCCAGGGACTTCTCACATATGCCAAATTATTATTTAACATGTCTTTCTATAACTCCTAAAAATTAGCATGCACTACTCCATACTTTAAATTCCATGGTTCTTTGAAAGGAGTGAATTCATAACTATTATATATGGAATCCACTAGATAGGATGTCGTGTAAAACATAATAATTTCATAACTCAATTTAGCTTTCTTGAACCTCATGATACTAATTTATAGCTTTAAATATATGACTAAGGTCCAAATGATTTTCCAAAAAAGGGGTTAATTTTATCCCATAAAAATTGCTCATAGAGTTAGGAAAGTGATGGTATTCCAGTACCAGCATCATCTCGTCTCTGCCTATGTCCTGCCCTCAGCTCTACAGGCGGTGGTCTCACTGGTCCCCAACGAGTCGGCTCCCCGACCATCTCTGCCTCTAGGCTTCGGGGTCCCACATCTGCAAAACAACACCAAAGATAGAGTTAGCATCCATATAAATATACACACATTCTAGCTATCAAAATCACAAAACATAAATACAATAACATACCTCGAACATCCTAGTCCTCCCCAAGAAGCAACATCATATCCGGGACATGTCGGTAGTCCATACTAGTGTATGGATACCTCAGTATCACTTGTGGCATCTGTCACCACGCCCATGCCATAGTGGTAGTGAAGTAATTTCCACCCTCTCCACCCCCCCGTCGAGCCAACACATGGGCCCACCACATCAGTCGTGGCTCTTGTGGCCCTGCGGGCTCCAAAAGAATCCTAGGGAAAAATAGAGGCACCCTCTCTAGAAACTAGGACACCAGAATAGACCCAAAGGCGAAGTCACCAGAGTCGGATCTCTAACACCAGTTAACCTGTCCCATCATCCTGGTGTGCAGCATCAGACACCAAGAAAAAAGGTCCCCATCAAGGACCCGCTCCACTATACTCAACTGACCTCCAGAGATCTGTTGAGTCCCCAAGGATCCATAGATACTCACCACCATAGCATCAATGCACTCTGTTAGAAGCTCATCGATCACCTAAATCCAAATGACCGAACCTGACATAGGGTTTGACCCCGAGTTGTGGCAAACCACCAAGTTACCCACTCGCTCGTCCCTCAATAGATGGGGGTCAGTAGGAAGGGTCAACCCACAGAATGGGAGCCCCGTCAAAAAATACACATCCTCGACAACCGAGAATGTCAATTGATTCCCTCTCACTATGAAGCACTGTAGATCAATGCTCCACATCACAATCAGATACTGAGGCAGAAAATCTTGCGACCGTATCAGCGGGTAGTCGAAGAACTTGAGAAACACGCAGGATGCCAAGTGTCTCCGCACTCTCAGTTGTTGTCTCACAGCTTTTCATAGGTGGTCCCAATCATGCTCTCTCTAGTGCACATGCATCGTAATATCAGGAGTATGTTGATCGCCTGCATCCACACAAAAACACTTGATCAGCCTCGTCATCCATAAAAGGCATCCAAAATTCAAAAAATTTCAAACCCCTTAGACTTTCCTCTAGTGTGCGACTTTCACCCAAATAGGTGCACACTTATGTGCGCTTGTTCTTTGCATAGCTACGCACTAATGCGCAACTATCTGAGACATAACCGCACATCAATGCACAATTGTCAGTCAAAAAAGAACGCATCTCATGTGCGTCTGTATTTCCCTCCCCTGTGCCCACCTGTGCGACTGTTTCAATCACAGTCGCACACTATGCATTGGAAAAGGGATTATACTCGTGCACATGTGCACGAGTATTCCTTATCTTCTCGCGCACTGGTGGGCCCCTACCCAAACAATCCCCTGTACGACCCTACGTACAACTCCTGCCTACATTTTACAAATTTCACACGATGCAGGAGGATAGGACCACTAACCTGTCTCTCGCCACTCCTAAATCGACAGCCTCACGCTCCCACAATCTCCAAATCTCCTCAAGAAACTCTAGTCAATTCAGCTATGGTGTCAGGTACAAATGAGGTGGCATTGTGGGCCCACCAGCCATCTATAGCCCCTTTTTCCAAACTTCCACATGTTGTTATAGGATCCCAGAGCCTCCATTTTCTGATCCATTCTCAGGCACGGGATCCTGGTCCCGCCATCTACACATTCACAGTCCCCGGGTCATCATCTGCACTTGGACTCAGAGGGGCATTTTTATCACATCACGATCAGGTACACATGCTCATGTTCAATTTTATCAAATAGTTGTTATATGTTCTTTATCATCAGATATTGTTCACGTTGGGTATTTGGTTTTCACGTGTGCAGGTACTTGTTTCACAAGCTTACAACCCCTTCAGGTATATGTTCGACACTGACATGTAATTATTCCCTATGAAAATCAATTGCATCTCTAAGTCATACCCTTCGACATTTACATTTAGGGTCCCTACATCCGGCTCTGCAGTACCTTTACCTCTGTTGCATTTGGGTACTATCACTCGGTAACACTCTCCCCCACATGAGTTGTCCCATTCATAGTTCTCCTTGGAAACTTGACACTCATGTTGATTTTACACCCATAGGGATGGGGGTCACGATAGTCTTATGCACTTCCGAGAATAAACCTCATACTTCTTCTCATCATATTGCTAGCTTTCCCAATGGACTCCCAAGTCATATCCTCTCAGTTCTATTGACTGAACCTCCACAATATCATTAGCCGTCCATCTAATCCACCATCAGTTTGCCCATCTGCAGATTGTCCTCCATCCATTTACCTAATACAAAGCAAGTGAAAGGAGTGCGCAGATGACTTTTAAAAGTCCCAAGCTCAAGAGAGTTATTGCAAGGAGTGTATGAGCCCATAAACTTCTAAGGGTCAAATCTCAGGAGGGAAACCCAAAGTGTGTGCTGGAGTTCACTTCATAGAAGTAACGAATCTCACGAGAAATAGAGAGTGCAAGGTTCCAGGTAGGAACCCAAGGAGGGTAAAAATATCTTTTTTTAAGAATGGATGGACGAGATCTGCTCGCGAGCAGTTGAATTCCCCCATAACCATTCGGTCAGGTCGGAGGAGCATGGTCGTTAAAACCTGAGTCCTTCGGACTTCGTATTTTAGGAGTTTCGGGGATAGTTAGTTGTTGTCGAGAGGCATGGAGCCCCGAAGCTCCGAAGCTCAGACTTAATATTAGTCGCAGATTGGTGGAGAAGTATGGGTCGTTAGATCCCCAAGCATTAAGACTTCGGTGATCCAGAACTCTAGGTGGATTTATGGGCTACATAAAATTTTGGAGCCCCAAAGCTCGGAGTAAACATAGACCGTTGATCAAAGGGGGAGTGTGGATCGTTAGATCCCTAATCCCTTTCGAGTTCAACATATCGACTATCCGGGTAATGTTACTTGTTGGGGTTGGAACAGAGGAGTCCCAGAGCACCGAGAAACCTTTTCTCTAAGTGCTTGGTACTAAGTCGTGGTCACATGCACGAGTCATCAAGAGTAAAAGGGCCCTCGTGGATTTGAATTTCGCACCCATTTTCTGAGCAGCCTATGGGTGAAGAAAATAGAGGGGTTTGTGGGATCCCGAGAGCCAATTTGGCTCTTGTTAGACATGATCCTAGACCAGGAGGTCGATCTGCCCCGTAGGGATTTGCATCACATTATCCCTTTGAAAAGGACATCTTTGAAGAGGAAGAAGAGCTTCCTTATCCCTAAAAAGAAAAACAAAAGAAGCAACAAAAGTGGTGGATTGGAAATTTGATTCTGCATCTGAATATGAACCATTTTATTTTCCACACCTCAACAAGTGAGGTCATCCTCGCACCAACAATGCATCCTCTATTGTCCTAGGTGAGTTTTGTAGATCGGTGAGATCAATATGTTAAGATTATTATATAACGACATCACCATTTTTTTAATTGAGCAATAGGTGGATGTTTGGATGTTTACAGGGGTGCAACAATCCAATGTTGTGGCTTCAATCCAAGGACGTAGACGAATGCAACATCATTCTAGTTTTCCTACCATTACAGGTACAATTGGTGGGACTCCCAATTGATGTAATATATGTTTCAAGTCTGTATTATTTTATATGCCAATATGAATTCTAATGAAGATTGCATTATTATATTACATATATAGGAGCTTCTTCTGGTGATCTTCCTCCCTTGGAACATGCTTTGTTAGATGAAAAATCTCCAGTTGGTGATTTTCCAGGTTGACATGTGCTACAGTTTCAACTCCTTTGCATATCAATTGTTAATGTATTATCACTTTGCTGACAAAGTATATGTCAGGTATCTATAGGATGAGGGAAGAAGCATCATCATCTGCCATACAAAGCCTCCCATCGGAGGGTTGTAGCTCCAATATTTCCCATATCTCCATTGATATGCCTTCTCATCTCCAGTAATCCATTCCACTAAAGTTAAACCCTCCCATATAGTAGTTTTTTAATTTCCACTATATGCTATTATGCTTTGTTTCCTCCCTTTTTTGTAACAAGGACGGAACTGAAATTTTTGCATGAATTCTTTGTTTCCTAGTGGTAATGGAATGAGATCCACTTCAATCATACATATTTTCAAATAGAACCATAGCTGATACTCCTTAACAAAACCAAGATAACCAATAACCAATGACCAAATTTTCCAACTTGTGAGACCTTGTGTTAATTTAAATCATGTAAAGGAAGGGATAGAAGCAACAATTTTTTGGTCTACAATGGGTGTCGATTTTACTCCTATATTAGTGACCAATAAACTTGGTTATTTTCCACTTGTTGGTAATTGTGCATATCTGTTAGAAAGAACAATTTATTTTAGTGATGACACTACTTTAATCGAAGGGCATGCAATAAAGGCCAATCGTGAAGTTCGTCATATACATAATTTGGCTTCCATATATGAGCATATATAAACCAACTTCCATAAATTTGCATATATGGAAGCCAACTTTCGTAAATGCGCAAGTTGGATTCAGTATATGTGCATATACAAAAGCACACATAGATGAAAGCACACATAGATGAAATCTAACTTTTGTAAATTCGCATATATGGAAGCACACATAGATGAAAGCACGCTTATACGGAAGTTGTCTTATGTATATGCACATTTATGGAAGTTTGCTTCTATATATGCACGCTTTCGTATATGCACATATATGAAATATACCTTCCGTAAATGTGCATTTATTGAAGGTGGCTTCTGTAAATGCACATTTATGGAAGTTGGAAGCCTTTCGTAAATGCGCATTTACGGAAGTTGGAAGCCTTTCGTAAATGCATATTTATGGAAGTTGGAAGCCTTCTTTAAATGTGCATATATGGAATTTAACTTCCATATATATGTGCTTCTGTATATGCACAGATATTAAATCCAACTTCCATAAATGTGCATTTACAGAAGTTGCTAGTTTCCGTAAATGCGCATTTACGGAAGTTGGATTCAGTTTATGCGTATTTACGGAAGGAGACTTTCGTATATGTTCATATACATAAGTTTATTTTCTTATATGAACGCTTCTGTATATGCGCCTTTATGGAAGTTGGATTCAGTTTATGCACATTTAAGGAATGAGACTTTCGTATATGCATATATACATAAGTTGATTTCCGTATATGCACGCTTCCATATATGCCCATGTACAAAAGGTTGCTTCCGTAAATGTGAATATATGTAAGTTGGATTATGTATATGAGCATATATGGAGGTGCACATATACAGAAGCCAACTTCCGTAAATGCACATTTACAAAAGTTGGATTCATTATATGTGCATATATGGAAGTCAACTTCCATAATGCGCATATACGGAAGCACCCATATACGAAAGTTGGCTTTTGTATATGCGCATTTATGGAAGTTTGCTTCTGTATATGAGCATATATGAAAGCTACCTTCTGTAAATGTGCATTTAATGAAGGTGGCTTCTGTAAATCTGTATTTATGGAAGTTGGCGGCCTTCTGTAAATGTGCATATATGAAATTTGACTTCCATATATACATTCTTTCGTATATGCATAGATATTGAATCCAAATTCTATAAATGCGCATATACGGAAGTGGTCGACTTCCATATATGCACATATACGGAAGTGGATGACTTTTGTATATGCACATATACGAAAACCGACGACTTTCGTATATGTGCATATATGGAAGTGGTTGGTTTCCGTATATGCGCATATATGAAAGTCGACCACTTATGTATATGTGCATATACATAAGTGGTCGGCTTCCATATATGTGCATATACGAAAATAGACCACTTCCGTATATGTGCCTATATGGAAGTGGTTGGTTTCTGTATATGTGCATATATAAAAGTCAACCACTTCCGTATATGTGCATATACGAAAGTGGATGACTTTCGTATGTGTGCAGATATTGAAGTCGGTTGGCTTCCATATATGCACATATACAAAATTCAACCACTTTCGTATATGCTCATATATGGAAGCCGACCACTTCCATATATGTGAATATACAGAAGTGGTCGACTTTCATATATGTGCATATACAGAAGCTGACCACTTCTATATATGCACATATACAGAAGTGGTCAACTTCCATATATGCACATATACGGAAGTAGCCAACTTCCGTATATGTGCATATATGGAAGTGTTTGACTTCTGTATAAGAACATATACGGAAGTGGCTAACTTTCGTATATGCAGTACATATATGGAAGTCGACCACTTCCGTATATGCACATTTACGAAAGCCACCTTTTATTTATACACATATGCAAAAGTGGTTGGATTCCGCATATACAAAAGCCACCCTTCGTATATGCGCATATACAAAATTCTATCACTTTCGTGTATGCGCCATATATGGAAACTACCTTCCGTATATGGACATAAATGGAAGTGGTTAGCTTCTATATATTTGCTTATACAAAAATCGACCACTTCCATATATGAACATATATGGAAGTGGTCGGCTTTCGTATATGTGCATATACGAAAGGTGGCTTCCATATATGCGCATATATGGAAGTGGTCGGCTTCCATATATGCGCATATACGAAATTCGACCACTTCCACATATGTGAATATACGGAAGTGGTCAACTTCCATATATGCGCATACGAAAGTGGTTGACTTTTGTATATGCGCATATACAAAAGTCGGTCGGATTTCGTATATGCGCATATACAAAAGACAACCACTTATGTATGCACATATACAAAAGTCGACCACTTATGTATATGCACAAAATTAGAAGTGGCTAACCTTCAAATATACACATATACAGAAGTTGGTCACTTCCGTATATGCGGAAGGTGGCTTCTTTATATGCATTGACTTCCATTTATGCGCATATACGGAAATCAACCACTTTCATATATGTGCATATACAAAATTCAACCACTTCCATTTATGCGCATATACAAAAATAGACCACTTTCATATATATGGAAGCTTGCTACTTCTGTATATGAGCATATATAGAAGGTGGCTTCCATATATGTGTATTTACAGAAGTGGTGGGCTTCCATATATGCTCATATATAGAAGTGGTCGTCTTTCGTATATGCGATGTACACAAGTGGTCATATTTGTATTTGCACATATATGGAAGAGATACTTTCGCATATCTGCATATATGAAAGGTGGATTTCATATATGTGCATATACAAAAGTGGTTGACTTCCGTATATGTACATATACGAAAGCCAACCGCTTAGGTATATTTGCATATACGTAAGCCGACCACTTACGTATATGCACATATATGTAAGTAGTCGGATTTTATATATGCACATATACGTAAGTGGTCAGCTTCCATATATACACATATATGAAATATGACCACTTCCGTATATATTCATATACAGAAGCTGACCACTTCCGTATATGCGCATATACTAAATCCACCTTTCATATATGTGAATATACGGAAGTAGCTCTTCCGTATATGTGCAAATACAAATCCGACCACTTTTGTACATGCGCATATATGGAATATGACCACTTCCATATATGTGCATATATGGAAGTCTGCCAATTCCGTAAATGCACATATATGGAAGCCACCTTCCATATATGCTCATATACATAAATAGCAGGCTTCCATATATACAAAAGTGGCCGAATTTTGTATATGCGCATAAATGGAAGTGATCGACTTCTGTATATGCACATATATGGAAGTGGTTGATTTCCATATATGTGCATACATGGAAGACAATGCATATAAATAAGCTACCTTGCACATATACGAAAGTGGTCAACTTTCGTATATGCACATATTTGAAAAACGATCACTTCTAATTCTGTGCATATACGTAAGTGGTCAGCTTTCGTATATGCACATACATAAGTGGTTGTCTTTTAAATATACGCAAATACAAAATTCGACCGACTTCTGTATATATGCATATACGAAAGTCATCCACTTTTGTATGTGCATATATGGAAGCCGACCACTTATGTATATTTGCATATATGGAAGTGGTCAACTTTCATATATGTGCATGTACGGAAGTTGACCACTTCCATATATGTGCATATACGAAAGCCACCTTTTATATATGTGCATATACATAAGCCAACCACTTTTGTATATGTGCATATACAAAAGTGGTCGGATTCTGTATATGCGTATATATGAAAGTCAACCACTTATGTATATGCACATATATGGAAGTGGTCGACTTCCATATATGAGCATATACAGAAGTGGTTGATTTTTGTATATGAGCATATATGGAATCTGACCGACTTTAGTATATGAACACATACGAAAGTTAGCCACTTCTGTATGTGCATATATGGAATTCGACCACTTTTGTATATGTGCATATATGGAAGTGGTCGAATTTCATATATGTACATATACGGAAACCAACCACTTCCATATATGTGCATATACGAAAGCCATCGGTTTCCGTATATGAGCATTTACAGAAGTTGGCATCTGTATATGCGCATATATTGAATCCAACTTCTGTGAATGTGCATTTACGGAAGTTGGCTTCCGTATATGCTCATATACTGAATCCAAGTTTTGTAAATGAGTATTTATGGAAGTTGTCTTCTGTATATGCGCATTTATGGAAGTTGGCTTCCATATATGCACACTTCCATATATGCTCATATATGGAAGCCAACTTACATATATGCACATTTACGGAAGAAACCTTTCGTAAATGGGAATATATGGAAGCACGCATATACGGAAATCAACTTTTGTATATGCGCATATACGAAAGTATCCTTCCGTAAATTCTCATAAACTGAATCCAACTTTCGTAAATGTGAATATACGGAAGCACGCATATATTGAATCCAACTTCTGTAAATGCAAATTTACGGAAACTAGCAACTTCTGTAAATGCCCATTTATGGAAGTTGGATTCAATATCTATGCATGTACGGAAACACATATATATGGAATCCAACTTCCTTAAATGCGCATTTACGGAAGGCTACCAACTTCCGTAAATATGCATTAACAGAAGCCACCCTCAATAATTGCACATTTACGAAAGGTAGCTTTCATATATAACGCATATACAGAAGCGTGCATATAAGGAATCCAAATTCCATAAATGTGCATATACAAAAGTCAACTTTTGTATATGCGTTCTTTCGTCTATGTGTGCTTTCGTATATGTGCATTTACGGAAGTTGGATTCTGTATATGCGCATATACTGAAACCAACTTCTGTAAATGTGCATTTACGAAAGTTGGCTTTCGTATATGCACATTTATGGAAGTTAGATTATGTATATTCATGCTTATGTATATGCTCATATACGAAAGCCAACTTACATATATGACGAACTCCACGATTGGCCTTTATTGCATGCCCTTTGATTGAAGTAGTGTCATCACTAAAATAGATTGTTCTTTCTAACAGATATGCACCATTATCAAAAAGTGGAAAATCACCAAGTTTATTGGTCACTGATATAGAGGTAAAATGGACACCCATTGTAGACCAAAAAATTGTTGTTTCTATCCCTTCCTTTACATGATTTAAATTAACACAAGGTCTCACAAGTTGGAAAATTTGGTCACTAGTTGTTGGTTATCTTGGTTTTGTTAAGGAGTTGTGGCTATGGTTCTATTTGACAATATGTATGATTGAAGTGGATCTCATTCCACTACCACTAGCAAACAAAGAATTCATGTAAAAATTCCAGTTCCATCTTTGTTAAACAAAAAAAGGGAGGAAACAAAGCATAATAGCATATAGTGGATATTTAAAAACTACTATATGGGAGGGTTTAACTTTAGTGGAATGGATTATTGGAGATGAGAAGGTATACCAGTTGAGATATGGGAAATATTAGAGCTACAAACCTCTCATGGGAGGCTTTGTATGGCAGAAGATGATGCTTCTTCCATCATCCTACAGATACTTGACATATACTTAGTCAGCAAAGAGATAATACATTAATAATTGATATGCAAAGGAGTTGAAACTGTAGCACATGTCAAACCTAGAAAATCACCAACTGGAGAGTTGTCATCTAACGAAGCATGTTCCAAGGGAGGAAGATTACCAAAAGAAGCTCCTATATCTATAATATAACAATGCAATCTTCATTAGAATCCATATTGGTATATAAAATAACATATACTTGAAACATAGATTACATCAATTGGGAGTCCCACCAATTATACCTGTAATGGTAGGAAAGATAGAATGACATTACATCCGTCTACGTCCTTGGATTGAAGCCAAAGTAGTGGATTGTTGCACCCCTACAAACATCCACCTATTTCTCCATTAAAAAAATGGTGATGCCTATATATACTAATCTTAACATATTGATCTCACCACTCTACAAAACTCACTTGGGACAATAAAGGATGCATTTTTGGTGCGAGGATAGTCTCGCTTGTTGAGTTGTGGAAAATGAAATGATTCATATTCACATGCAGAATCAAATTTCCAATCTAACACTTTTGTTACTTTTTTTTTATGGATAAGGAAGCTCATCTTCCTCTTCAAAGATATTAGTTTCAAAGGAATAATGAATAAGATAATAAAGGAATACATAAACTAAGGAATAACTAAGAGAAAAAGTAAAAGGAAATTACAAAGCATATCCATATACCCTTCAAAGGGATAATGAATAAGATAATAAAGAAATACATAAACTAAGGAATAACGAGAAAGGGTAAAAGGAAATTACAAAGCATATCCATATACCCTACATATTAATATTAATAGGAGGAAAAGTTAGAATTTGATATGGGGCACTTAAATTGCTATGTATTCATTGGAATTAAGATAAAGGAATAATTTCTAAAATTATTGGGATAAAATTGCAAATCTACATTTATTTAAAATTATTTGCAAATTGGAATAATGGGGAAATGGCTCCTTATCCCACATTGAAAAGATAAAGAAATGGGTTTATAATTAGTTAAAGTGATAAACATTTAGGAAGTGAATGGGCCTAAGATATAAGAGAATGCTATGAAAAGGGTTGGATCTAGAGTAATGTTCTTAAAATGAAAAGTAATATATGAAAAATATATCATAATTTGTATTATGATAATGTCGATTATTGGGTTAAAATTGTAAATTTATCTAAAATTATTAACAAATTGGAATAATGGGGGCAATGGCTCCTTATTCCACATTGAAAAGATAAAGCGATGAGTTTATAATTAGCTAAAGTGATAAACATTTAGGAAGTGAATGGGCTCAAGGTATAAGAGAAATCTATGAAAAGGGTTGGATCTATATGAATGGTCATAAAATGAAAAGTAATATATGGTAAAGATATCATATATATAAATAAAATAATTAACAAATTTCACTATCAGATAAAGGAGGGGATTAGAAAGAAAAAATGAGAAATAAAAGAAAGAGATAGAGAAGATTGTAGGGATGATGTAAAAGGTCTATTTATGTAAACAATGAATGGTGGACTTCCATGTAAGGCTAAGCTTATAGTCATCTTCTCGATTAAAATTATTACAATGTTTTTCAATTTCAAGGGCTTTCTTAATAATGTGAGATGATTGATGTTAGGATTTTGAATTGGACAAAGAAAATAAGGAGTTTGGAATATAAGGATTATGTTGGTTATATGTTCTTTGAGACAAGTTTGGATTTATTGGTTTGGCCTATGTAAGATTTTCCAAAGGAACAAAGAATTTAAAAATATCATTGGGCAAACATATGACCATTTTTATCTTAAAAGCTTCTAAATAATTTATTTAGGGTTTTGGGGTGTTTGACAGATAAGGGTTATGTTGGTTATGTTGGTTATATGTTTTTTGAGATGAGTTTGGATCAATCTATTGGTTTTTCCTATGTAGGATTTCCCAAAGCAACATAGATTTTAATAAAATCGTTGGACAAGCATATATCTAGTTTTATCTTTAAAGCTTCTAAAGAATTGCTTTAGGGTTTGGGGGGTTTGAAAAGGGATTTAATATTATTTTAGGTCAAGATCTTGGAAATATGATCTGTAATGCCATGAATGCAAGTGATCAAAATTAGGGCATAAGGAGGGGAGGTGGAAAGGGAGTTTTGAGATTTTGGAAGGAGAGCGAAACAAAAGACTTTGTTAATTTGGGAAATAGAATAACCATCTGCTACCAGAGCATTAATAAGGTGGACTCTTTCTTTGTTTAAGAAATAGGGAATGAAAATTTGAATGACTTTGGTAAAGAAGGTTTTAAAATAGATTTGTGAACAAGGTGGTGGATTAAGCATAGAGGTATATATCAATATAAATCTTTTAAAGTATCTATTGGTATCCTCCTTGCCTAATCCCACCACCACCCTCCTCAAAAGTCTATCATTCAGTGTTATAAATTTTATTCTATTAATATGTGAGTTATACAGATATTCTCTTTACCATTTCTTTTAAAATTATTACTTTATTATCGTATTCATTACTCTTACCCTTTGAATAGAAGAAAAAAAAATGAATTTCATATTAATTAATAAATATATATTCCCTTTTTAAACTTTTTCTATAATTACAATTATTTTAAAATTTTGAATAATCTATTGTATAACAATATTATTATTTTAATTAATTTAACCAAAACTTAATTTTGAATCTTAATGATCATAATATTTTTATATGAGTAATTCTACAACTATATATATTAGAACTTACTATATTATATTATCTTATTAAAGTTTCACATGATTACCTTAATAATAATAAGTAAGCGTCATTCAAATTTAAAACATTTAAAAATTATAATGCAATTCAATTCGAGAAAATTTATTATAAATTATAACCAATTATAAAACTTTCATAGTCAAATATTAATTTAATCTATTATTTAAAACTTATCATAATTATGATCCATTATAAAACTTTCATTCTTTAATCGATTAGTTTCATATTATTACCTTATTAACAAGGCTGTGTGGCAGCGCAGTCCCTGTTAACGAGGTTAGAAAGTAAATTGGGGAAAATGGGGTCGAATTGTAAATGAAATGAAGTGTTTGATGCAAAATGTATATCACGGAAATGTTGTGTGCAAAATGTATATCACGGAAGAGGGGGGAAAAGTAAATGATGGTTGGCAGACAGAGCAAGAATAAATTTGGAAATTTAAATGCATTTTCCATATGGACTGGTGAAAGATAAAAATATATGATAACATACAATTAATAGGAGATAAGAAATATAAAAATTCAATTGCATTTGTGAACATGGGGTATAAGTACATGACGCTTGCATTGTTGAGCACCATTTATTTTGAAATATATAAAAAAAGAAAAGTCTGTAACATATAAAAGAGTAAATGCATTTTCCATACAGATCGTTGAAGGATAAGAANCGTCATGTACTTGTGAACATGGGGTATAAGTACATGACGCTTGCATTGTTGAGCACCATTTATTTTGAAATATATAAAAAAAGAAAAGTCTGTAACATATAAAAGAGTAAATGCATTTTCCATACAGATCGTTGAAGGATAAGAATAGAAGTATGTAACATATTAAAAAGTAAATGCATTTGTCATACAGAATGGTGAAAGATAAGAATAGAGTTTGTAACATATAAAAAATTAAATGCATTTTTACTTGAAATCTGTCAGAAGATAAAAGTTTGTTACATACTACTGGAAATTTTGAAATATACAAAAAAATTAAAGTCTGTTACATATAAACCAGAATTTCAATGTGTTTGTCATGTAGACTAGGATTTAGGCTCTCGAGGACCATTAGAGAAATATGTACAAGAAACATGATTGTGGAAAGAAGATAGAGTGTAATAACTGCAAAAGAAAATAAATGGAAATGTATAAGTGTTTGTCTATACATCTGTATTTAAGAAACTGGAATAACTGGGTCGATAAACAAAGAAAGATGCGATGAGTAAACTTACAGTGAGGGTACATATGATCCCTTTGTCTATTTGCTTGTAGTTGTCATTTCATTCATGTCGTCGATAACTGCGGTTTCAAGGATCAAAATGTGTAAAACAAAAGAGATCATGATGGTGATATATGGGGATTACAGAGATATGGGCCAAGTCCAACGAACATTCATCTGGATGTTGAACAAATATTACAGAGACACATGAGGTATTTTCGTTTCCTACCAAAGGTTGATATATTTTTCTTTTCCCCTTCTTCAACCGATATGAAAAATTGCATTGTCCTCATTTAAGGTGAATTTGTTGTGTATCCAAAGTTGTCGCAGCATGTAAACACTTCTTGCCTTTTTCTGTAGATACGTTTCATACGACAACTCTGCCAACTCAGGAAGCACATTTTGTAACAAAGGTTTCCTAACCGTACAATGCACGGTTGTGTTGCCCACGGTTCGGATAACAACATTGACGCAATGTCCATATATATATGGACATTTTTCACCGCATCGCAGACAATCAATCATATCATCACTTATCAAAGCGGAGGCATAAGCAACGAAATTGAATTTTTCACATACAAGCTCAAAGGGGGTCGAGTACACATTAGATGAAACTAAAATACCTTCAACCTGGGAAAGCGAGCAAAGGATTTAATACATTGAACAATATAATACACAACTGCACCCCTCCCCCTCTCCCTTTTAAAAAAAATTAAAAAAAATTAAACAGGTGCAAAAATTTGTTGAAGGCTATTTCTATAAGCAAAGTGAGGATGATTTTGTGGATGATACGCACAACAGTGGTAGAGCTAGCTAGTTTCTTCAGATCCTCTACTATATCTGCTCACAACTCTATTACAAACATTGTCTGGGTTGTCCGAAAGATCCTTTCTCTAGCATCCCTCTTCTTTGTTATATTTTTGAATAGCATAAGTGGAATCTACCCTCTATGCAATTGTTGTTCCATTGACGAAAACAAATCTGAATACGTATCAAACAATTGTAGCTGCAACATGGAACAGTGCAATATTTGTGTAACTTATCCGAAATACATGCATATGTGAAAGTAAAGGACAAAACTAAATACGAAAAGAGGTACCATTGCCTTGTTGTTTTCCGACTCTCCATCCTTTATATGGAGAACGTGTTGCGAGCCAAATTTTCTCGCCAGTGTGAAAGCAACCCCAATCGTTCTGATTGGGTAAATATCAGTCCTATGTGCAAGTTGGTTGATAGTCGAGTCTGGGACGAAGCGATATTTTAAACAAACAGCGGGAATTTTTTCCACAATGTTTGTTTCATTGAGCGAAATAATTCGATCACAATCACCATGGTCATATACTGTTTTGGGAAATATATTAAAATTTATAATGGATATCCCATTACGCGGCAATATATTTTTTGCATGTTTCTGGATAAGTTGTGGAGGAATAGTCAGTTTCACTGTCATCATGGTGTTTGTCATGTCAGCACGCATAATGGATCTACTTTTGTTTGCCTTGTCCAAGTAGGTGCTATAGACAACCATTATGTCCCCGACGAACACTTATCCAGTTTGGCAACTGTTCAAACCCTCTATTGACGATACTTTGGATGTCACAACTCTAGACCTGATGACATTTTTTGAATAGGAAAACTAAAGTGAATGGTAGTGTGCTACAAGTAGACGCATAGTTTTGATGAATTATGGAGCCATAGTTTCGCAACCACACCTCTTAGTCTGTAGAACATGCAGCATGTTCAACGTCTCGCTTGTACTTGTTGATACTTCTTGCGAGCTGCAAACCATGTATTACAGATGGCATCAACATATCCTCCATGCCATAGATGAATATACAACCTAGGAAATTTATTTAGTAAACATAGTAAGAGCAGAGCTTATGCATCTTTACCTTTGGCCTTGTCGGTCTGTCGATGTCTAAGATGACTGACTGCTCATGCCCGTGTCACTAGTCCAAATTTTTATGATGCAAGCATGTGCAGATGAACATTAGGACTAAACAAGCATATGCATTGTATATTGTCCATCGGAAGGACCAAATAACTATAAAACTGTATGCATCTGAATTTTTTAACTGGAGAAATGTTTAACAGTAAACAGAGCGTGAGCGCAGGGCACCATGGTCAATCTGTATATCGCGGATCCCCATAATCCAGGGGAGCAATCTTCAACCTGCCAGCCTGACACCTGCAATCGAGAAAGTGGGTAACTATGGAATAAGGTAGAAGTAGGACCACATATGTCAATCCATTAGTTTTCCAACCGGCGCACGAAGGAATTTTCGGAAAGCACACTAGGCAGATGAATTAGAAAACAAAAGGGATAATAGAAAATGGAAAAAGTAGAAATAGGGAGCGTAGAAAGGCCCATTACTGTGATTTCATCATTTTCAAGTCTAATATTGTATGCCCCCACCCGGTTTGTATATTTAATTTACTAGCACACTTGGTATACCTTTTAGAAGATTGTACCACAGGACCCTCTGTTGTTGCAAAGAAGAATTCATCTCCCTATCCAAGCAACTTGTTTTTTCCAAGGCAACAACGTCGAAGATGCAATGGACACAAAGGCAATTTAGTATGAAGACAGACATCTAAAAGAAAAAGAAACAGGTCTATTTACCCGCCAAAGAGTCATTCGTCCTATCCAGACATTATGTTTGTTTAAATGTAGCAATGCAACACAAACACAACGAACATGAAATAGCTTAGTATGATGCATGTAACCAAGATAACTTACCATGTAGGAAGGCACACAACTAGTTTAACACATATAAAGACCATAAATGAAATACAAAACAATGCAATATGAAACAATAGTACAAGCATGCACCTTTCTATATCTTCTTCAACTGCTACAGTCAAAACTCCCTCCTTTTCTCCAGCTACTCTGTTTATTTCAATGTGGGAACGCACAAAATTCAATGAACATCAATGGAAGTTGGTATTCACCGGAGAACAAGCAATATGTACATACAACAAAATTGATTGAATGAACAGACTAGAAAGGCAGAAACATGAACCTTTGCGCTTCTCTATCCATGGTTGTAAATGTGTAGATTTTTTTTCCCTGCCCAAAATATATTACAAGGCACAAAATATCACGCAATTGCATGGCCACAGCTAAACGATTTCTGGTTTTCCCTGGCAATTTATCCAGATATCCCTTTAACCATGTTCTTTATCCTCTACATAGACTGTTGTGCCCACAATACAAGTTCTCAGCTTTTCGTGGCAAACTACCCAGACATGCTTCCAGACATGAAAATATAATCTTGCAGAATCTTTGTTGCACATATCATACCTCAAGCACAACACAAATTGTATCGTGCACACACTAGTCTATGTAGAGGAGAAAGAACATGTAATTCCATATCTGCACATCTTACCATACATGGTTTATAAATGTAGCCTGCATACATATGCTTTATTCCAACAAAAAGTAGCGGATATTGTAACTTCACATGTAATCCTTGAACAATTTTGCATGCAACTGTTTTCTTTCATGGCAGGACTGGAGCAGTAGCAAAATCTCACAAAATAATAGATATCAGCCTCGACAGACATGGAAAATAATACAACTGCATGTCGACTCATGGGTGTAGGGGATGAACACTGTAAAGCGCCCCAAATAAACAATAATAATCCAAAAGAAAGGAAAAAGAAAATCTCCAACAATCGCCGCCGCACCCCAACCCTGCAAGGCCGAATCAAACAAAAGAAAACAGCAAGGACCAAACCAGTGAGAAAACACGAACAGGCCGAACTGCACCCCCAGGGCCCCAAAGCGCAAACCCCAGCCAAATAAATAGAACAACAACCCACGAACCAGTGAACCAGCAAGAACCACCGAGCCAGTGAACAACATATGTATCTCCAACGATTACGAAACTGTAGCCCAAGCACAGAAGGAACCAGAAACATATAAGGAACATGCGACTACAAATAAACAAACATTCTTACTTTCAAACTACAAACACTGAACAACAAACAAGGAATACAAAATGAAACTATGGCATCAAAACTTACTCTGAAACGATGAAATGCAGAAGTGCAGGTCGAATCGCGAGAGAAACAACAACAAGCAGCAACCGTGAAACCAGTGAAGAAGAAGCAATCACCGAACCAGTGAACAATGTATGTAGCTTCAATGGTAGAACAAAGATGAAATGTACAATGGCTATTGAACTGGCGGTGGACAAACAAGACTATGCAAATTCACTGTAACTGTATAGAAAATTTCGAGGAAAAATGTACTCCGAGAAGCGCATTTACATAAACATTTAAGACTGTCAGGTTGTCTAAGGACCTCGCGATATGAAAACATTTAAGCAGTCAGGGGTGTTGGAGGACATCGCATCATGTAAACGTTTACGCTATCAGGCCTATGAAGGCATCTCGGAATAAGTGTCAATACATTTCAACAAATATACATCCGCCAAAGACGCTATAAACTTTGGAATTCTCAATCACTACAAAGCTTGGATATCAAAACATTTCAATATGCTTAGTACATATCAAAACTTATGGATATNTATGATTAAAAAACACTGTATACGAGAAAAAGTTTGGATATGTTGCCATATAAAACATTGGGAATAGCGAAGTCGTCAAAAAGACCTCCAATCTCTTATCCAATCAGATCAATACATATATGTTACTTTTTATTATATAAAAAAATATGTTTTTAATTCCATAGCTCCAACAATAGGTATTGTGCAAATATTTCGGGTCAAAGGACAAACTAATATGTAGTCAACGCATTATCAATCACTATAGTCCCTCTATGCCTACAACAGAGACTAATAATAAGTTAGGGTCACTAAAATTTAAAACATTTAAAAATTATAATGCATTTCAATTCCAGGAAACTTATCATAATTTATGACGAATTATAGAACTTTCGTACTCAATATTAATTTTATCTATTATTTAAAACTATCATAACGCATTATAAAATTTTCATTCTCAAATATTAATTTGATCGATTATTTGTTATAGATCAAGACGTAAGCACCGCGGGCACGAGACCGAGTCTAGGACCGGGCATTATCAGTTTTCAAGTGTCATTTGAAATAGGGTCGGGAACAAACAGGTGGTCGATTGCAACATTTAAATTTCGAACTAAACATAGCGTTTTTGAAATAGGGTCGGGAACAGATTGCAACATTTAAATTCTGAATTTGAAACTCAAATAGACCATCCCATCACATTTATGATTTAGATTTCCTGGCCAACTCAGTGATCTCTCGATAAGACTGTTTTGCTTACTCATCCATCCACAAACGACGACGGCGATGACCGAGACAGAGACGATGTCGGGAAGAGGGGCGGATGGAAAATAGATCGTCAAAATCTAGCTGGAATAGGAGGTTGGAAAAGGTGCAAATCGAAGCCAACGCCCGCTAGATATCTAGTCCGTGGAATCATAAGCTGTTGGATGGAGGATGCACATGCATGGCATGCACTGACGGTTGCCGCACGGAAGCAGTTCACTAATGATTAGCCCTACTTGTGGAGTTCTTTGTTGAAGTCTTTGTGTACCTACTTGTGGAATTCTTTGTTGAATTTGAATCATGAATTGTAAAGTTTTCTTGTCATAGTTTATGAGATGAGGTGATAAAATTTGGATATTGTTCATTAAAATTTCAACAAAATAAATAATGACTAGAATAGAAAATTTCATTATAGAGGTTTCTCATTATAGAGGTTTCATGTTTATAATTGTTTAGATTTGCGAAATTTCCAAAGTAAAAGATTTTGTTATGATTTCCCAAAGATTGTAATGTTTCATTAAGATTTAAACTACTTTTAACTTGTTCTTAACATCTTAATTAGAATATACTATCATATTAGGAATGTTAATGGATTCACACTAGAGAAAATTTGAGATCTAAAATAGGTGTCCAAAGAAAAATAATAAAATAGGAGTTAAAATAATAAAATAAGAGCTCTGAATTTTAAATGGGAAAGAAATAAAAGTATTGTTTTTCCTAATATTTTCATTTTATTTCCTTATAGGGTTTTCTAAAAGTATTAAGGGTAAGTACTAGTTGAATGCAAAATTTAACAAGCATATTTTTTCCTTGTATTTCTAGTTTATCTTACCATCATCTTATTTCATCATCTTGAATCTTATTGTTTTGTTTTGTTTTTTTAATTCTAATAAATTGATTTCCAAATAATTGTAATTTAAATTAATCTACATTCTAGTAAATTAAATAAATAATTCAATGTTTACAATTATATTACCTAAATTCCATTTAGTTTCCCGAGAAACTATTTCCTTTTAAAAACTTTCAAAGGATTTATAAATCCAGGTCTCCTTCGTTCCTAATTCAATGTTTACAATTATACTACTTAAACTCCATTTAAATTCCAAAGAAGCAATTTCCTTTTGAAGACTTTCAAAGTATTTATAAATCCATGTCTCTTTCACGCCAAGTTGGAAATATTTTAAAAAATGCATATTGGAACATAGAGTTGAAAGGCATATAATATTTTGTAATAGTGTTTTTTAGTCCATGCCTCTAGGTCATGTAGTCAAGTTACACTGACCAAATATTAATTCATCCACATTTTCAAAGTATACATAAAATTTAATCTTAAATTTATTTATTTTAAAAACAAATTTATTTTTTTATTTATGAAATTTCCTTAATAAAATTTATAATTGGTTCAATAATACTTCATGATGTAACTTTATTGATCTGGTGTATGTTATTATTTTTCCGGTGATGCAACTGTATGCTATTATTGATCTGGTGTATGTTATTATTTTTCAATAATACTTTATGATGTAACTTTATTGAAGCCCCGGCTAGATAGTAGGGACAGTTCCCTGGGCAAAAGAATGATAAATACAGAGCAAAATCGTCCTTAAAACTATAGATCCAGAGTTTCATCTATCTATCAGAGATTCTTTCTTTATATCACTTCTAATTCATTGAAATGGTCCCATCTCACAATTTCCAGTGTGTCAGGTTTTTTTTTAAATTATGTGCCAAAGTTCTTTTAATATACTTATTATTTGAATCTTCTTTTTAAAATAATATATTTTTCTAATTTTCTAAATTTTTATATCAAATTTTTTATTGTTTTAAATAGGTTGGATTTGACATTATTCATGTGGTGTGTTGCAATTTTTATACATTATTTGTGAGAGTTAATACTTAGTTTCTAAAATAAATTATAGTATTGGTCATTTAGGAGGTGGCACTACAGTGCAAGGCTATGGTTGCAGGGGTGTTGCAGTCTAGGGTTGGGCACTACATTCTAAGCTCGCTTATATTATTGGTCATTTAGGAGGTGGCACTGCAATTCAAGGTTGTGGTTGCAGGGGTGTTGCAGTGTAGGGTTGGGCGCTACATTCTAAGCTCACAATAGGGTGACCTGTGTGCACACTATGTGGAAGGTTGCATGCATCTCCTAATTTGTTTCCTCTCCTTCATAACAAATTCAACTAGATTAGACCAGAACGGTAGAGACTGAGTGGTGTCCTCTGCTTCATAACAACTTCAACTAGATTAGACCAGAATTGTAGAGACTGAGTGGTGGAAATTTACGAGGAACCAAGAAAGAGAGAAACTAAGTGGTGGAAACTTATGAGGAACCAAGAAAGGGAATTGCAGACAAGGACAAAACCAAAAACTCCTCTTCATATTATTCATCGTCTCTGATCACTCTCATTTTATGCTTCTCAAAAGGTACTAGTTTCAAATCACACAATTCACATTCAAATTTAATCTGAAAATGGATTTTTCCATTATGCGCAGTGCTTCGTTTTCAAGTCTCTACGGTTTGTTTCAGAGCTTTTTATTTTAATTTAAACCCTCCCTATGTTTTTTCCTCGCAGTGCAGCTAATAAGCTCAGTTTCAATAGAAAGATGCTATGATTAGTTATAGATGTAACGGAAGGACTGCTAATACTTGCACAATAGGATTATTGAGAGTCTTGAGGTAGTTCGTTGTGTGCACAAGTGATGTGATTTCTTAAGATATTTTATAATGTTATAGGGTTGATTTTGTTCTATATATTTATCTGTTGAAGGGGGGTGCATGCTGACCTTTGGTGGCTATGCACTTGACCCACCTTCTCGTCTAGTTGCCTGCAAAATAAAAAATCATAAATCTTGTATGACATACAACTCAATTGATTTGCAAAGGGAAACTATGAGACATTCAATTGGAAAATCTGCTAAAGATTGGAAGTTTTCTGGGCAGTTTAAATTTAAAAAGAGAAAGAGTGGCTGATTTCCATTTATGAGAAGTTTAAATCGACACATCAGAGCAGGTGAACTTTAATGTGTTGATCTAGATCCTCCATTGATGATTGCAAAACAAAAAATCATAAATCTTGTATGATGTACAACTCAATTGCTCTACAAAGGGAAACTATGGGACATTCAATCGGCAAATCCACTAAAGATTGGAAGTTTTCTGGGCAGTTTAAATTTAAAAAGAGAAAGAGTGGTTGATTCCCATTTATGAGAAGTTTAAATAAGCACAGACATGTTCACACATATAAGGTGTAACAAACATCATGATCTTATAGAGCCATCGCTGATAAAAGATATAGTTTGAAATATCTATAAACATACATAAAAGATATAAAAGATATGAATGGATGATTATGATTGACAATATTACCTCATTATATAGGGTTGAAGAGACGAGTCACAGTCACAGTGAAGGGTTGTGATTCTCAGAGTTTTTGATTACTATAATAGTTAATAAGGTGATACATGGACACCTGCAAGTAGGAATATATACAATCTCTTCGATGCAGTTTCTGGCTGCACAACCTAGGTTGGCAGTCGATTGCATGCCTTATTTTCTAATGCAAACATCAACCAACACCAATAATCAATGTACATTTATGTATTTGTGCATTATATATTGCAAGTTTGTGAACCTAGGTTTGTCTCCTGGACAGGATCACGTGTATTTACTCTTCCTAATATCTCGTACACCAATTAATTCTGCCATAAACATGACTTGAAAATTCACCGATTCTGACAAGCTCAACCCTAGTTCATGAGCTCAAAATCAAATTGTATTTAACCAAAAATGCCTCCCAATAGATATTTATATATATATATTTATGTTATACATCTTAACTTTTGTATTAAGCAACGACCAATACCGAAACCAGGTGTAGCAGAGCTCTTCTTTATATTTCTCATACAAAATTGTAAGTAATCACATCTTTACTTTGGCACCCAGAGAGGATCCAAAACAAAAACCTAGCAGCCATAAAGTGATTTAAAAACTGGTGGGAAGTTTTCTTTTACATATTTTATTAAGAACATATATAATTTCTATAAGTTTTTGGAAAATAAGCACACAAATCCTCCAAACCAGATTAGTCAATTTTAACTACATAACACTCAAAAAATCAATTTGAAGTCTTGTGTTACTAGGTCTAGATTAGTCAATTTTAAAGTACATAACACTGAAAAGATCTTCTTTTCAGGTCTCTATTTTTACTGTGGCTTTTGAATTGTTATCCATGAAGTGATATTCTTTTAACTTTTGATAATGCAAGGATGTGGACCCTGAGGTCAGAAACATGGGCACTCCAATACCTGGGTCAACTAACATACGCGAGAGTGAAGTCTACTCTGTGATTGCTAACTTCTTCTTTGATTTTAACTTCTCCTTTTTCCACCCCTTCCATCTTCTCAGACAACTACCTCTCTATTGGAAGATAAAGTCCCTCCCAGCATCTTGACGACTACCTCTCAAAGCTTGATGACTACCTCTCTGTTGGATGATAAAGTTCCCTCAAGCATACCATATTACGAAGACGTAAGCATTGAAGCCAATCAGATAAAAGCCTGCAATAAATGTTTGACAAGGCTGGAAGATCCCTAGCCCCATGGAATTTTCTCTAGGGAGAGATCTCTCATCTCGTGCAGGTGCTTGGGGACGACGACCACTGGCTCTGATTCCAAAACGAAGATGCCATGTGGGAGGAAGATAAAGATAGCCGGATTAGTATTTTCCTAAAAAGTTGCTAGGTGTTTTGCATGCAAAGTAGTGGTGGTTTTGTGTTGCAAAGTGTTAATATGTCTTCCTTTCATGATTTTTAATTTTTTTATCTTTAAAATTTTTAATTTCTTTGAATTTATTTTTGTGCAATTTTTATTCATTATTTTTTAAATTCATTAAGGTACATAATTTTTTGGTGAAATTTATATAGGACTCTATAATCTTGAGAAGGTTGACTTTATATAGGACTCTATAATCTTGAGAAGGTTAACTTTATATAGGACTCTATAATCTTGAGAAAGAAAGTGTGCCGGAAAAAAAGGATAGCCCAACAACACAATTCCGTATTACCCATCTCATCAATGTCGACCATACATATAAATGGGCATGTATGCATGCATCATGAATTTGCTCCAGTCAATTTGGAATGTTTGTCATTAATTAAAAATTGTGTAAAGTATATATAGTTTATCGTAGTGTTCTATTTCTTTTAGTTTGGAATCTTTGTCATTAATTAAAAACCATGTAAATTATATATAGTTTATCTTAGTGTTCTATTTATTTTTAATTGTTGTAACAGAAGCATGAATTCTTTTTCTATGTATAACCCTTAACTTAGTAAATAGGGACAAATGTTTCAAATATCTTTGTCTTACAATGTAGGATCTACTTGTTATAGATTATGCGTGTAGAACTTTTGGAATTGATCAATGCCAAACTCTTTGCAAATACATTTGTGCGGTACATAATAATAACCTTAATTACGAACCTTCAAGATCGTTTAGACCTTTCTCTTAAAACACACTGAGAACCGAAGTTGTATATTGATTAACACAGAACAGGAAACAACAATTTTAGTGATCGCAACATAATAATATACAATGCAGCTACCAAAACTAGTCAAGGGAATTACTAAATATGGACGACCCTTCTGTAAAGTCACGAAAATCTGCAGCAGTTGCAATCAACAATAACGATTACCAAACAATTAGGGAAACTAAGATTTTCGTAATGGAGAAATATGTTGGTCATAAAATATATCACCGTCCAAATTATCACAATAATGGGCTGATCGATCTTTATCACAACCTGTGCATCCCTAGTTCAACTCTAAGAAACCCTCACAATAATAACCACTTAAAAGTTGGTGGCAACCACTAAATATTCTTGTGTCACCTCAGCTTCATTGCTTTTGTGTTACACATGCACATGTTGGTCAATATAGCTTATAATTGTAGGCCTCCAAATCTACACTCAAAGCTTATAGAGATCCACTTCAATGCTCCGTTGAACCAATTCTTCTCAAATCTATGTAAAAACAATCCACATGTGGCAATGTCTCTGCCAGACATTAAGGTTTTGAGCATTACAACAAAAATTCAAAATGCAGCTAGTGCGTTTATGATTGAAAAACATTTTTCAGATGACCTGATCTTATTTGATCATTGGCCAGAAACTACATACAACAACCACAACAGAAACACTTGCAAATCATTCAAACCCCTACAAAGAAGGCCTATGACTCGATCGACATCGTCAACATTACAGTTGCTAACCTAGTCAATGACTAATGAATCATGTGCATTGTGACTTAAGGTGCTGACATCAAAGCACATTTGCAAATCCAACAAATCAAATGACATTCGAGATGTAACTCACAGTCAGAATCTCTGCTCAAAAAGGGTTGATAGCTTGATGCTAATTTGTTGATTGCTTGTCTTCATGATACTCTGAAATTCAACCTAATCCTCACAATTAAAAATACTAGCAAAATGGGACTGAAGAAAAAAAGTTTAAACTGTGTTTAAACCACATAAATATCAAGAAATATACAAATCCAAAACTTGCACCGGTGTTTTGCAAGTAAAATATTGTTTCAAGACTCTTCAGTTTCCAATCTTCTAGAAACATGATATGTTGGCATTAAATATCTTTAGAAAACTATTCATGTAGTTTATAACAAATATGACATGTATTTCACACAAGTATTGATTATTAAAGCAATAAATCCTAATCACAAATGATTATAAATGCAATTGGGAATTATACTGATAAACTTGATGGAAATATCATATTTATAATACCTCTATGTAAAAAAAAGACATGAGTTAAAATAAATTTGGCAATAATCACAACCCCAAAAACAGACTGACCATGAAAAATTGACAAGGCAAGAAGCAATGACCTGCAACAAAAGTTTTTTGTACACTTCCCAAACACTGCATAAAAATACAACTCACATTGCAAATTGATTTACAAAGGCCTTGAGATATGGTTAGGTTTGGAAATATCATCGGATCGTTGTGAAATGGGCCCATATACTTTGGCTTAAAGAAACACCTTAGCATAAAATGCTAAATAATGTTCAGAGCACATTATAATTTGGGATTACATTAAAGGATAATTATATAACAACACACTTAGTAAAAAAAATTTACTAATCAAACATCAATTAAACAGTGTTCCAGATTATTTTCTGACAAAAGACAACCAATCAAAAAAAAATACTTGATTACTTGATGAGAATCTAATTGACAAACTTCTAACTCTAACATAATGAGTCACAGTGCTCTATATCACTCTTTAGCTACAAGCATTGTTATAAAACAAATTTACAATTTCATAGATTGAAATATAACAATATTTTATATATAGATATACTTATGAAAAATCCACCTCAACCTTAAACATACGTGAAAACAATCCAAAAAACACCCCTATACTATAAATATAATAGTAATTTTCAATTAAAAATACTAGCAAAATGAAAAATCCACCTCAACCTTAAACATACGTGAAAACAATCCAAAAAGCACCCCTATAGTATAAACATAATAGTAATTTCCAATTAAAAATACTAGCAAAATGGGACTGAAGAAAAAAAGTTTAAACTGTGTTTGAACCACATAAATATCAAGAAATATACAAATCCAAAACTTGCACTGGCATTTTGCAAGTAAAATATTGTTTCAAGACTCTTCAGTGTCCAGGAAACATGAGATTTTGGCATTAAATATTTTTAGAAAACTATTCATGTAATTTATAACAAATATGACATTTATTTCACACAAGTATTGATTATTAAAGCAATAAATCCTAATCACAAATGATTGTAAATGCAATCGGGAATTATACTGATAAACCTAATAAAAATATTATATTTATAATACCTCTATGTAAAAAAAAGACATGAGTTAAAATAAATTTGGCGATAATCACAACCCCAAAAACAGACTATAATCACAACCCCAAAAACAGACTGACCATGAAAAATTGACGAGGCAAGAACCAGTGACCTACAATAAAAGTTTTTTGTATGCTTCCCCAACACTGCATAAAAATACAGTTCAAATTGCAAATTGATTTACAAAGGCCTTGAGATATGGTTAGGTTTGGAAATATCCTCGAATTGTTGTGAAATGGGCCATATACTTTGTCTTAAAGAAACACCTTAGCATAAAATGCTAGATAATGTTCAGAGCACATTATAATTTGGGATTACATTAAAGGATAATTATAGAACAACACATTTAGTAAAAAAATTATTTACTAATCAAACATAAATTAAACAGTGTTCTAGATTATTTTCTAACAAAAGACAACCAATCAAAAAAAAATTACTTAATTACTCGATGAGAATCTAATTGGCAAACTTCTAACTCTAACATAATGAGTCACAGTGCTCTATATCACTCTTTAGCTAAGGCATTGTTATAAAACAAATTTACAATTTTATAAATTAAAATATAACAATATTTTATATATGAAAAATCCACCTCAACCTTAAACATAAGTGAAAACAATCCAAAAAACACCCCTATACTATAAACTTAATAGTAATTTCCAAACATGGCCAATTACAACCCTAATGTCTTTCTTTTAAAAAGAAAATCCCTCGGATTTTCATTTAACAATTTCTTGCTAATAAATTATTCAAAATACATCATAACATAAACCATGGAAGGAAGTATCTTTTTCTTATCTAAAGTATTTAAATTGCATAACTATAATAGCAAAGCATGAGAATTGAAACTAGGTCATTAACCACCAATTTTCTACCTATTAATAAAGCACAATTACTAAGGGAACCTAACACGAGTCAAATAATGACATAATCAAGATTATAAAGTATAGTATGTGAATTCTAATATAACTATGTAAGAGATTTAACTATTTTCAATTTGGGTAAGATGTACAAATATGATGTTAGGAAGGATCCAAATGCATTCAAGGACATCTGCAGTGGATAATCTGGATTTGCCATGAATCAACATACAGACAAATTGTTCATTGTAATCAAGAAAAACAAACAAATTTATGATCTATATCTTCTAATGTAAGTTTTAATTAGCTCATCTGAAATGTCATTAAGGTCATCCTTTCCAATAAATATCCTAAATAGTTCTTGTCAAGAAATAAGTCTACATGATTCACATCAAGAAAGTTGTGGTCAAGTGAAATTAAGTTAGATTTGTTCACAACAACCCAAGTTCAATCCCCCAATAGAACATGTTGTCGTGTTAATACGACCAATTCAACAATAAGGCCGAGAGAATTTGACAGAATAGATAACCCTCGGTCACGGCTTCGTAGCCAAAGGTCATCAGACTGTAAAAAAGTTGATATTGTAAAAAAGTTTGACCCTCTCCTGTCCCAAAAAAAGGAATTCACTCGCAGTTGAATATACTGTTTAAATTAAAATAAAAAGTTTACCATTCATCTACAGGAAGTCAGAGAATCCTCTTAATATTTTAAACAACTTGGCATGTATAATGTGAGGTAAGGAATCTAGATTCTAAAATGAATTTCGCAGTGACCAAATCTAAAATTTTATAAACCTTGATAAAATTGGAGGACATTAGATCTTAAACAAAGGAAATACATCTTCTTCCCACCCACGTAATTCAAACTAAACATTCCAACCAACTTCGTGCAAATTCAGTATAATGCGAGTCATAAGAATTTCATCCCTCTTCGTTCCAGTGTTCTTCAAAATTTTAGATTTGCCCATAAATTAAAAGCTTTTTTATAATCAAAGCTCTGCCATAGATTTTCCAACTTTTTTTGCCCAACATTGATTCGAATTTTAGAAAGGCGTAAAAAGGCAGCCCATTTCTAAAGACTTCAATGAAATTCCAAAATGAATCTTAACAACGAGATGACTTGGACACATCATTAGCTTCAGAAAAACTTTAAATAGAGAAAATCCTAATTCGAACCACTGGAGCTAAAATCAGCGTATAATTTCGTACCAAATCACACTCTTATAATTTTTACGAAAGACCAAAACCATGGTAAAATTTAACGTACCGGAGCTCGATAGACGCAGGAATTTCTTGTCGGTGTGAGGCTTGATGGCGAACGAGCTCACAGCAGGGAGAAATGGTGGAATCCTTCCGAAGAGAGCATGATTGTGACCTCCCGATGTTTGACTCATGGCATCTTTGGAGCCTTCAGATTGTTGACCGCAAATAAAAATAACCTCAACTGCAGAGAACAACACTTCCACTTATGAGTCCAAACCAACCAAACATGGAAAAATTACTTTGCAACGAGACATATATCTATTCAGTGATTGTTTTCAAGGAATATCTCGACAGGATTTAAAAAAGTAGAAACCCCCTACTCCCTGACAATGTGTGACGACATACCGCTACCACCCCTTGACTGCAATGCCCGACGCAGACGTAACCCAATAAAACCATAGATTAAACCTTGTATATGTGCCTCAAAAATCATGCAAACACATATTGCAAATTACCCAAAACTTAATGTCCCTGTTATGATAGGGACATAATAATCATTACTTAAGAAACTATTTTCCTTGTTAAACTATTCAACAGTATCATAAACACAATGGAATAAATTAGCTCGTCCAAATACTCGATGGTCCGTGCGACTCATAGCTTGGTATATGTCTTGATAAAAGATCTACAAAATATGTAGAAACAACATAAAATCTAATTCCTGTTGTTTAAAAGATAGTCACAAATATGTGCACAGTTACAGGAGTCCCATAGACACAAAGATGTACACATATACCAAAATTTATAATAATTTTCAGTAACATGTAAGAACATGTAAGGACAACTTAGTTTAAATAATCATTATTACCTTTTAAGTAAGTTGGTATTGACTTAAACACTTGTATAAATCAATAAGTTCTAGAATGTCACTTCATCTTCTTAGAATTGTTGTTTATCCGATAGCATTTTCATGGACCAATTTATATAAGTTTATATAGCTAACAAAATGCTTATGTACACAGATTTTCTAAAACATGGGATTAATTTTGGACTTTTTATAAAATGGTAAAATTTCCAAAACATTAGATTAGCCATTTGATTAGAAGATATGAGTATATGTGAAAGAGATAATCCAACCACATTATCTATTGAGTAAAGTTTAATTATTTTTATATATTTATTAAAAAACAATAATTTATTAATTTAAAATAAATATTACTTAACTAAAACAATAATTAATTAATTTAAAATAATCATTACTTATTTAATTTGTTTAATGAGACAGAGACTGTTGGCGATGGAAGTCACTTCTGGATTGTAGCAAGAGAAAAGTCCAACGCCCATCAGTTTATGTCACGATTTGTGTATGAAAGGGGTGATCGAATGGAAGTAAACTCAAAACGATATCGTTTCAACTCCGGAACTAGGCCAGGCATGCATGGGCAAGTGAGGTCTTAGATATACTTCAGACAGTGAGTTGTAGAAAGGGTGAGTAGGGGGAAGACTTGTATCGGAGAGATGCAAAGGTTTGTCATAAACATTAGGTTTCTAACAGATTGTAGGAGAAGGCATCTAAATGCAAGATATTCTTACATTCAAACGCAAAAAACCAGATAATACAATAATGCCACAATAAATCCTTTATCATAACATAAATGTAATAATTCATGTGAATCAGTCAATCATGAACTCCCTTAGTATGAGATGAAAACTAGATGGGGTAGGAAAACTGTCTGTCATTAAACAAGAAATCTTACATACAGATGCATAACCAGAGAACTAGAGTGTCTGTTAAAACATTACAATCGGGAGCTTCGCTCTACCATCGATGCCTTGAAAAATATCCAAAACTAAGTATATATACCCTAAAATTTTGCCCAACAGAGGCCTACTAGACTTTCAGGATGAGGAGTCTCTTCAATCAAATCTGGCCTGCACTTCTCTATCATATGCCACCTTAATTCTGCCTGGCTCGCGCCAGGGGGTAGCTGGGCCTTTAAATGCTGAATTAGCGTGCACAAGCTTCCCTGGCGAGTCGAGGACTCGGCATGGTTTCCATGAAAAGAACTAGTACAGAGGCCCATCTTGGGTAGGCTTTCATCCAGGACATCCATACCTTGAAATTAATGCATGAGGCGAGGCTTCAACCACCCTCTCTCTTCTTCATTTGTTTCAAGCAGGTATCGGGATTTAGATCACGTCGAACCGGCATTTGGAGAACGCAATGCCCCCCTTCTGAAACTCAGCTCGGTGCATTTGGCCCCTTTTGTACAGCCCTTTCTACTCCCTCAAGTGACCACGGGCCTTGACCCTACGCCTATCTTCTTGAGTGCTTTCAGCGTTTCAAGGTTCATGGATAGGGAGGAATAGGTATTTTCTCTTCAAAGTCACGATAGGCAAAATGTCGGAAGGGCCTAACGATCGCCACGCGTCCTCCCACTGATCTGATGGTCTTGAACTAATTCGGTAATACTGTGGGCCCGAGTCCGAGACGTCTTCAATGCTTTGCGCTTTGAGGATATGAAAGAGCTGCCACTTGCGCTTTGAAATCATGATGGGAAAAAAGGCAAGGAACCTAATCGCGCACCATGCGTTCCTCCGAGATGAATGGCTAATATCGCTCTCGGTACTTTGGGACCCGTCTTGCCAAATGATAAACATCAGTGCCCCTCCTTCAGGCCTACTCCTTTACGACCAGGCGCCAAAACCATGGGCCCGATCCTGAGCGCTTTCGGCACTTCGGGATTCGAGGTTTCGAGATGCGAAATGACAAGGAGCGCTTACCCTTCGAATTCTCAAATGCCGACATGGCACAGATGTGCGTCGCGTGTCCTTAAGATGAATGTCCGAGGTAGCACTCACTATTTTAAAAGGGCTGCCTTCATTCCCAGGCTCACTTGACGTGACCTGGTGCTAGGACCGTGGGCTCGGCTCCAAAGGTGCCCTCGGCATTTCGCCGATCGGCAATTTTAGCTGCAATGAATGGGAGGTCCCTTGTCTTCCGAAACACCGATCCCCGTAATGTTGACTGGTTGCCACCTGTCCCAACTGGATCGGATGACCCAGATCTGTCTTGAACTATGGGTGCTACCTTTTGTGCTAAATATCGGGCAACTTGGCAGCCCCGAAATCCCAGTGATTATCGATCAATTTTATAGATGGATCTCGGCTGCTGACGACAAAACTTCGCCCGCTCACTTGACTTGTAACCGGAAAAAGAGATTCTTCCATGCTGTTCTTGGGCACTTCCCGTGCAACCTGCAGACCTGGGTACTTTTGTGCCCAAAACAAAAATTGTTGCTAACATTAGGCTCCATGGGGGATAGAGTTGTCCCTGTGATGCTCTAAGAACTCATTCTGCAGCTTCAGTACCTTACTATTGGTCTATGGAGTCATTTACTAATCCAAAAACATGCAAAAAAGAAAATGAACAAAGAACCAAAGGACAATATTTACAAACAAATGAGCCGTCTAAGGCTCAAACAAAACATTTCTTCAAAAAATGCCCATTTACTGGGCTGTTGAAAACTTCCTCACCCTCCAAATCTTGTAACTTGTACGTGTTGTTTGAGAAAACCTCAGAGATTTTGAAGGGGCCGATCCAGAGTGCGTCAAACTTGTTTTGTTTTCCCTTATCCTGTCTGGGTGCATCCCACTTAAGTACCAAATCCCCGATCTTGAACTCCTTCCTGACCTTCCTGTCAAAAGCCTATTTGACCTTTTGCTGATGACTATGAGTTGTGTCCCTCACCTGTTCCCTGATCTGTTGTACTTCCATTATCTAATGAATCCTTCTGATCATATGATCCGACTCTCCTTCATAATCTTGAAAGAACTTCGCCACAGGTAAGGCGAGCTGAGTGGGAAAAACTGCCTCTGCTCCATAAACTAGCTGAAAAGGCGAGGTGCCCAAGGATTTCTTCATTGTCACTCGATCGGCCCATAGAGAAAATTTTAACTTTCAATCCCAGGCCCTTTTGTTGTCCTCCAATAGTCTTTTGATGGTCCTTATCGGGATTTTTTTGGAGGACTCTACTAAACCATTGCCCTGGGGATAGTAGGGGGTGGAGTGAATTAGCGAGATCTGGAACTGCTCATAGAACTTAATTAGAGGCTCAGACTTGAAAGAAGAAACATTATCAGTGACAATCCTACTGGGACAACCAAATCTGGCTATGATATCCTCCAGAAAGTTGATAACTACTTTGTGTGATTCACTTATGGTGGGGGCAGCTTCTATCCACTTGGTGAAATAATCTGTTGCAGTCAGGATCCATCTGTGTTGGCCACTTGAGGGAGGATGGATTTCTCCGATGAAGTCTAGCCCCCACTGTTGAAAAGGTGCTAAAGCCACTACAGGCTTCAGTGGTAGTGGTCTAAGTTGCTGCTTTCCTGAGAACTTTTGGCATTTGATGCAGGCCCTGATTTCTCTGCTGACATCAACGAATAAAGTGGGCCAGTAATACCCAGCCCTGAGGATTTTGTGAGTTGTGGTCTTCCAGAAATGATGCCCCCCACA
>SNQJ01S0042608.1:49086-60239 GCA_010110895.2 Picea sitchensis
CCCACTGTTGAAAAGGCACTGAAGCCACTACAGGCTTCAATGGTAGTGGTCCAAGCTGCTGCTTTCCTGAGAACTTTTGTCATTTGATGCAGGCCCTGATTTCTCTGCTGACATCAACGAATAAAGTGGGCCAGTAATACCCAGCCCTGAGGATTTTGTGAGTTGTGGTCTTCCAGAAATGATGCCCCCCACAAAGGCCTTTATGGAAATCAAGCATAACTTTTTGGGCTTCTGGTGGGTTCAAACATCTCAGCAGCATCCCCAGAGGGTCTCTCCAGTACAAGACTTGCCCAATGAGGCAATATCTGACCACCTTGAGCTTTAAAGCTCTCGCCTTACTTTTACCCATTCCATCCGGGGGCTTCAACTCCTGTAGAAAGTACAAAATGTCATGATACTAGGCACATTCTGCCAATGATAAACCGTCCTGAGAGCATTGGCTAGGCAACTCAGCTTGTTGAGTTCCTGAGCAAGTATTGATGAAACCAACCCCCAAGGCTTCGCAATTGGATTCAGCGAGTAGCTTGGCTAAACCTTGCCCCTTAACCAAATTGGTGGGCTTTATCTCCAAGTCGAATTCCAGGATTCTAGAGATCCATCTGCCTCTTCTCCCATCTATATCGGGTTGTACAAGGATGTCCTTCACAGAGGCTGAAGGAACGTATGCGGTTAATTTTGAGTGCAAGACATAGACTCTGAAAGCTTTGAGAGATTTCACTAAGGCATAGGCCTGTTTCTCCATGACTTCATACCTGATCTCTGCATCTCTTAATGCCTTGCTGAAGAAGGCAATGGGTTGCTCTCGCCCTTCCTCATTTTTCTACAATAACACTGCTGCTACCGTATCGAAAGAAGCAAAAGAAAAAACTAGGAAGGGTTTGGAATAATCAGGACTAATCAGCACAAGTGCCTTAGTTAGTGCCCTTTTTATTTGGACAAAAGATTCCCTGGGTTCAGTGGTCCATTTCACTTCATTTCCCTTTATGAGCATGGTTGTGAGGTGTTTCACCATTTCAGCAAAATTTGAGACGAATCTCCTCAGAAAGTTAATCTTTCTTAAAAAGGCATGGACTTCTTTTTTAGACCTGGGAAGTGATAAGGTTTGAATTGCCTCCACTCTGCTGGGATCAATTCTCACTCCTTTTGCTGATACTATATGGCCTAACAGCTTGCCCTTCATCATATCAAACAAGGATTTCTTGGGATTTAGGGAAATACCAAACCTCCGACACTTCGAGAAAACTTTCCTTAAGTGATAGCAGTGCTCTTTATCAGACCTAGAGAAGACTGTGATGTCATCTAGGTAGATCACTACAAACTGGTCTTTCTCCCCGATGAAGGCTATATCCATGGCCCACTAAAATGTTTCTTTTGCATTCATAAGTCAAAATGGCATTTTGGCATACATGAATGTGCCCCAAGGAGTGGTGAAGGTTGTCTTTTCCCTGTCCTCAGGCATGACTAATATCTTATTATAGCCAGAAAACCCATCGATCATGGATATCCTGGATGCACCAGTTACCCTCTGCAGTATGTGTTCCATCTTAGGTAGGGGGTAATTGTCTTTCTTTGAGCTCCTGTTCAGGTTCTTGAAATCGACACGAAGCCTGATTTCTCCACTTTTCTTCCTCACCAGGACCAAATTGGCCACCCATTTGGAATATCTCAAGGGGATGATGATCTGGGCCTCTAACAACTTCTTCACTTCTTTCTCCATGACAGGCAACAACATGGGATTTATCTGTCTTAGCTTCTGCCTAAATGGCCTAGCCTCCTCCTTCAGTGGGATCTTGTGCTCAATGACAGATGTGTCATAAGTCTTGAGGTCTTCGTAGGTCCATGCAAACACATCAATGAATTCCTTTAATAATTCAGTATATTTCGTCCTATGTTCATTGGTCAGGCTGCTTGATAATTTGACAAACTTAGGCTCCTCATGTGTGCCAATGTTTCATTCAGCTGTATCAACATCTTCATTTGAAACCTTACCCTTTACTGCCACATCATTCCCAACGAACAGTGTTTCCAAAGGGACTAGTCCCCTCGGAATGTGATTGCTAGGTAGCAGAATAATCTGGTGATTGGCAATTTCATTTAAAAACACCTCAGGGTGAGGGTCACCTTCTGGGTCAAGATCCTGATCAATGTGCAATGTAGAAAATTCATCAACAGATTGGAGAAATTTTTTGATTTCTAGATCATCTTTGAATACCTTCCAATGCTTGACATTGTCCGGTATAGAGGGCCTATATTTTATTTCAACGTCGTTTTTTACCATAGGCGGTAGAGGAACTTTGAGCAAACTAGATGAGACAGCTAAAGAATCGGCTGAAGTATTTTCCCCTCTCAGAATGAAAGAAATGTTAAAATCCAAGAAGAAATTATCAATCAGGTCCCATACTTCATTTCTGTAATTTCTGAGTCGGGGATTGTTAGCATGGTAAGCATTTCTGACTTGTTGGATAATCAACTCAGCATCTTCAAATATTGCTATCTCTTTAATTCTCATTTCCTTTGCAACCCTCATACCCAGAACAAGAGCTTCATACTCTGCCACATTGTTGGTGGTTTCGAATTCCAGCTTGTATGACAGGGATATGGCCTCTTGACAAGGTGATATGAAAACCACTCCAGCGCCAGCTCCTTCGCTAGAAGAAGCTCCATCGAAAAACATCTTCCAAACAGAGGGGGTTGGAGGGGGAATCGGATAATCAAGATTGCGCTGCTTTTTGACTTGGAAAGGGTCTTCAGGAGCATCAGTGAGTTGCAATAAACTAGACCCCAAATCAGTGTCAAGTGCAAAGATGGGGTGATTGGTGGGGTTTGCTTCGTCACTAACAATGTAGGCCAACTAAGCTTCTCTATATAACCTCCTTCGTTCCCTTCCAAAGACTGGAATGGTGGCATACGTGAGATCCATCTATAATGTTCCTCCAAGCTTTTTTATCCAAGATCTAGACAACAGCATACCAAATTTGGGGGGGACATCAACTACCACAATATCCATGACCACACTCTTCATGGGCAGCTGAAACAAAGAAACCACCAGGTCTTTGATGACTCCTAGACACTGCACTCTTCTTGAATCGAAAGAGTACAAATCATGATAAGTTTTTGTCACCTCCAGTCCCAATTCTTCCATTACTATTTTGGGCATAAGGTTATGGGAAGCCCCTGAATCCATGAGGCAGTTATGCAGCACTTTATCATGTATGTTCAGGGATGTGTAGAAGGGAGGGGATGAATCATCTCTATCTTCTACCATGGGCCCTAGGACAACTGCTGGCTTTTCTTCTTGGAGATTTATTGAGTCAGTGGAAGGCTGGGGGGGCTCAAATTGTAGTAGCTTGGAGAGGGACCTTTTGAAATCTTCGTTTTTAACTAGTTCAGATAGGGGTACAAGAATTCTAATCTTCTGAATCTCATGCTCAAAATTGAAGGAGGGGATAGGCTTAGGAGCTTCCCTTACCTTAGTGACAGGTTCCTTGGCTGCTGGCGAAGAATTTTGAGTTTTCTTTTCTTTAGTAGTGTTTGCTGCAGATTTAGCAGGCCTTTCCGCTATGGGGGGCTGATCCTGGTTATCAAAATTCCCTTCTTTCTTTTTTGACCTGAGATCATATCTGTTAGGAGTGTTACTGGCTTTTTCCCCTCTACTCAACTCATTGATTTGAGTGTTGATAAGGGATTCTTCATAAGCATATTGAGTCAAATGAGGAAATGGGGAAGTGTCCTCGATGCAATGGATCTCGGGGTCGAGTTCATCCACCGCCTCCCCTTCCTCATGAAAAACTAGGTTGTTCTGGAGAGGGGTCTGAATCCTTTGATCGTCTCTGTCTCTGCTCCTTTGTTACCTAGGAAAAGCCTGTGGCACATTGTTTTTAGGCTTCCTGAAACCTCTACTATCTGTATTTTGGGGATTTCTGTAGATGGGTTTCCCTTCCAATTCCCACCTTTCCATCCTGGCAGAAAGTGATTTTAGCATTCTAGTTGTCTCATCTATCTGAAGGGGCAGGAGAGAGGAACTGGATGGGGAAGCTTCATGCCTCTACCTGGATATGTTTCTACCAGCAGTGTTCCTGAGTCGGTCAACAGCCGATATGTTAGATTCTACCTCCACGGCTACATCCTGCATGTGGGCCAGAGTAGTGGCTCTTCTTTCCCTCAACAGGAGGAAAAAATCGGGATCAAAGGCACTAGCATAAGTGATCTTTGCAGAGGCTTTGGAGGGTTTTATCTCAACAGGGATTTTATTGTACATTTTATTGAATCTCTTGGAGAAGTCGGAGACAGACTCCCCCTCTTTTCTCTTCAAAGACCCAAACTCGGTCATGTAATACATGAAGTCCTTTTTATCTCCCCACTGTCTCAAAAAGGCACTATCCAAAGCTTCGATCCCACCAATAGATCCGGGAGGCAGGGCCTTGAACCATTTCCTAGCCTCGCCTTGGAGGCTATGGACAAAAATCCTCATCCATACGTCTGTGTGCATGATAACATTGTCATCTGTAAAACTGTAAAAGGATTCTAGGTGTTCTTCTGCAGTTATGTCCCCCTCGCCTGTGAACTTGGGCAGCTACTTGAGGTAACCATCTGTTGGGAGGGCATTGAGAAGCTGAGGTAACACGAGGGGAGCATACCTAGCGGCTATAATGGCCTCCATTCTGGTCATTGGGGGATTTGCTCCTGCCATAGGGATATTATGTGGAGGAGAACTTGGAGGAGAAGGAGCTCGAAAAGGGGATATTGGAGATGAGCTTCTAAGGGGAGTGGGAAACAATAGGGGATTTAGGGAGAAATCTAGCAAGCCTAAGCCGGTGGATGTCTCTCTTTGTGCAGAAGCGGCAATAGTAACAAGAGGAGGAGCGGTAAAGCTAGGAGTGGGGAAATCTTCTATGGTCCTAGGTCTACGCCAAGGTATAGCTTCAGGGGAGAGGGGAGTGACAAGGATTTCTCCCTCCAATCCCAGACCAGGGGGGAAACCTCAACAGGAACACTCTCGAAATTCAAGAAACGGGAAACTTCAGAAAGCGGTCTGCTAAGAAACTGAGGACGAGAAAATGGAGTTCCTATAGAAGGAGATGGCGGATTACCTGGTTCAGCAGCAACAGCTTCTCCTTCAGAGGCCTTTCCTTTTCCGAGAACCACCTCGGATTAGTTTCAGGTGTAGCTAGAGGCAGTTGTGGATGGGACCGCGTGTGCCTGCCTCTGAAAGCCACAATTGATATGGCAGGTTCGCCACAGTGGAGTCGTCACAATGGAGTCGCCAGGTGCACAGTAGCAATCTTTGAAGGCTCTGATACCTGATGCACCCTCAGAATCAGAGGCTCAATGTCGTTCAATCTCGGGGAAAATTTTCAACTTCGTCCCCGGCAACAGCGCCAGAAATGTTGGCGATGGAAGTCACTCCTGGATTGCAAAAAGAGCAGAGCCCGACGCCCATCGGTTTATGTCACGATTTTTGTATGAAAGGGGTGATCGAATGGAAGTAAACTCGAAACGATATCGTTTCAACTCCGAAACTAGGCCATGCATGCATGGGCAAGTGAGGTCTTAGATATACTTCAGATAGTGAGTTGTAGAAAGGGTGAGTAGGAGGAAGACTTGTATCGGAGAGATGCAAAGGTCTGTCGTAAACATCAGGTTTCTAACAGATTGTTGGAGAAGGCATCTAAATGCAAGTTCTTCTTACATTCAAACGCAGAAAACCAGAGAATACAATAATGCCACAATAAATCCTTTATCATAACATAAATGCAATAATTCATGTGAATCAGTCAATCATGAACTCCCTCAGTATGAGATGAAAACTAGATGGGGTAGGAAAATTGTCTGTCATTAAACAAGAAATCTTACATATAGATGCATAACCAGAGAACTAGAGTGTATGTTAAAACATTACAATCGGGAGCTTCGCTCTACCATCGATGCCTTGAAAAATATCCAAAACTAAATATATATACCCTAAACATTTGTCCAACAAAGGCCTACTAGACTTTCGAGATGAGGAGTCTCTTCAATCAAATATGGCCTGCACTTCTTTATCATATGCCACCTTAATTCTGCTTGGCTCGCGCCAGGGGGTAGCTGGGCCATTAAATGCTGAATTAGCGTGCGCAGGCTTCCCTGGCGAGTCAAGGACTTGCCATGGCTTCCATGGAAAGAACCAGTACAGAGGCCCATCTTGGGCAGGCTTTCAGCCGGGACATCATACCTTGCAATTAATGCGTGAGGAGAGGCTTCAACCACCCTCTCTCTTCTTCATTCGTTTCAAGTAGGTATCGGGATTTAGATCACGTCGAACCAGCATCTGGAGAACGCAATGCCCCCCTTCTGAAACTCAGCTTGGTGCATTTGGCCCCTTTTGTATAGCCCTTTCTACTCCCTCAAGTGACCACGGGCCGTGACCCTACGCCTATCTTCCTGAGTGCTTTCGACGTTTCGGGGTTCGTGGATTTTGAGGAATAGGTCTTTTCTCTTCAAAGTCATGATAGGCGAAATGTCGAGAGGGCCTAACGGTCGCCATGCGTCCTCCCACTGATTTGATGGTCCTGAACTAATTCGGTAACACTGTGGGCCCGGGTACGAGACGTCTTCGACACTTTGTGCTTCGAGGATATGAAAGAGCTGCCACTTGCACTTCGAAATCGTGATGGGCGAAAAGGAAAGGAACCTAATCGTGCACCATGCGTTCCTTCGGGATGAACAGCTAAGATCGCTCTCGACGCTTTGGGACCCGTCTTGCCAAATGATAAACATTAGCGCCCCTCCTTCAGGCCTACTCGTTTACGACCAGGCAACAGAACCATGGGCCCGATCCTGGGCACTTTCGGTGCTTCGGGATTCAAGGTTTCGAGATGAAAAATGACGAGGAGTGCTTACCCTTCGAATTCCTGAATGCCGACATGGCACAGATGTGCGCCGCGTGTCCTTAAGATGAATGGCCAAGGTAGCACTCGCTATTTTAAAAGGGCTGCCTTCATTCCCAGGCTCGTTTGACGTGCCCTGGTGCTAGGACCGTGGGCTCGGCTCCAAAGGTGCCCTTGGCATTTCGCTGATCGACAATTTCAGCTGCAATGAATGGGAGGTCCCTTGTCTTCCGAAACACCGATCCCCGTAATGTTGATTGGCTTCCACCTGTCCCAATTGGATTGAACGACCCAGATCTGTCTTGAACTATGGGTGCTACCTTTTGTGCTAAATCTCGGGCAACTTGGAAACATCGAAATCCCGGTGATCGTCGATCAGTTTTATAGATGGATCTCAGCTGCTGACAACAAAACTTTGCCCGCTCACTTGACTTGTAACTAGAAAAGAGATTCTTCCATGCTACGCTTGGGCGCTTCCCACGCAACTTGTAGACCTAGGTAATTTTATACCCAAAACAAAAATTGTTGCTAACAGAGACTAGCTCCTTCGCAGCTCTTTTCCTTGTTTAAATTTTTTATATTTTATATGGCATATTCATTTTTTTTTAATTTTATGACATAGGACACTCACAACCACTTTTAGTAACTCATGCCCTATCCTAATGTTCATTTAGATACATCTTTCATTTAGTTTCACCTACATGCACTTTTAACACTCAGTCATTGGAAACGGATGAAATAAACCACAAGCATGAGTGAAGAATGAAAAATGGCTTCCCAAAGTATACATAATAATATGGTGCTATAAATTAAGGTTTCAAATTACATGTCTGGGCCTTTCAGTGGTCAGCATTTGCAGCTGGTACCTTCCGGAATTTTCTGATTTTTTCACCTGTTATTTAGTGATAAAAGATAAGTCTAAGAAGCATTGCTCTATGCTTCGTGTACATAATTGTTGACTCAAAATTCTTCCAACAGTAAATGGTACTCCCAAATTAACTGTTGACTCAAAATTCTTCCATTTTACCAGAGTTATCGGATTGCTATGATTTTAACCATGGATGGTTTTGATGTCCAGGGGTTAAATATTAATAATCTTTTACCATGGAGATATTCTTGATACATAGGTATCCATATTCTTGATATTCATCAGAAAATTTATGGGAAGGTTTGGTAGAATTATTTAAATTTTATCACAGCTTACATTTTTTTAAATTTTTAATTATTATTGTGAATTATTCTGTGAATTTGAGAAAAAAATCTGGATATATATTGTAGATTATTATTTTTATAATTTTAACTTATATTTTAATATGTTATTAAAATTATTAGTTTAAATAATTGAGAAAAATAGTTATTACACTCTCCACTCTATTTTTAATATTTTTAAAATATTTAAAATTAAAAAAATACAAATAAATGATTTTTATGAAATAGTAAGAAAGACATTGCAAAATGCACCAATTATTGTAGAAAAACCAACAAGGTAATACCGCGAGGTTGTTGTTGTAGTAATTGGTCGGAGGCAAGGACTAATAATAGTGTGAAGATGGTATCTTTAAACCAACATCCCCTATCCACATCCACCAAAGTATAGGGAAACTCTTTTCCAAACTTGTGACAAAATTAGTTTCATGCTAATCTATCCCTTTTTTAACTTGTATAAAAGAGAAAAAGCATAAGTAATTTTCAGCAATAATATGCTAATGTTGCCACTACAACTATAGCCAATTGTAAATTTTGGCTTATTTTTATAAAAATCAAGTTATAAAATATTAAATTCGACATGGCATGGGATTGATTGTGCGATTAAATGATGAGTTGGCTATACCCAATTGTAGATTTTTGGCTTAATTTTATAAAAATCAAGTTATAAAATATCAAATTAGGGATATCATTGGGATTGATTGTGCAAATGATGAGTTGAAAAAAGAAGAATGCTTATCTACATTACTTTACCATTGCAACTCACTTCCACTTCCTGATATTTTTTATTACTCCCCTATTCAAAATTGGGTTATTCTTTAGTGATAGAATGGTTGGCCTTGGGTAGAATGGTGAACCATCCATATTTCAGTTTTTCTTACTCATAAGGACATTTGGTTTGGACATAGATTAGTGGACCTTTTGGGATTCAATGGACCAAATTGATTGGAAGGATGAGCTTGCATGATCTCTACTCCTATGGTAGTAATACAAATGGTTGTTTGCCTTTAATTTATTGGGTATATTAATTAAAAAAAAAAAAATTGGATGTGATTTTCTCAACATTGGGTAATTTATTTAAGGATTTGGGTTTTTCTAGTTAGATTTGAATCATCTTCTTTTAGACAATGTTTTTATCAACACAAATTTATCTTCATTTTATTTTATCCTCAAATAAGTGTTTGCAACCTTATTTTTCATCTTTAACAATAGTACTTCGAGTGTAGTTTTCTTCTTTCTCTTGATGTTTTCATTTCCCTTTGCATTTGAAATAAATTCCTTTGTTTTTTATTTGGTAGGGGTAGAGAGGAAAACGAGAATTCAATGCTTGTCCATGTTTGTGCATGTCCCCGACGAGGTCATGGTATAAGGAATTTGGTCTCGACCTTGTTTATGTTGAGGACAAGAGATCTAGCACGCCCAAGCGACCTTCCATGGAGGGAGAAAATAATACAAAGGGACGAGAGATCCTTTCAAACTATTGCTAGAGGAAGCCCTCAATTAACTAAGGAACAAAATGATGGCTAGTTTTGCGCAAATCCTTCAACGCCTACCAACATGCAAAGAATCTTCCTCGAGCGGAGGTGCCTCCCCATTCAAGGTACAAATCAACTTTGATATTCCTATATTTGAAGGTTAGATAGACGTAGATGTTGTAGACAAATGGTTGAATAAGCTAGAAGGGTCCCCATGGTTTCCATAACTGTTCCAAAAGAGAAAAGATTAAATTTGCACTCCTCAAAGTCGTCCCCCATGTCAAAAATTAGTGGGAGACTTTCTGTAAGCAAAAGTCAACAGAGGAACCCTCATTATTTATAGTCGTACTCACCTGGGAGTCCTTCATGGATGTTATTAAGGAACAATACTACCTTGTTGGAAGTTATGACAACCTGTATACAAGATGGACCAAACAGTGCCAGAGTTCACAAATATATTCCATACCTTGCACACCAAGATGGGTATCAAATATTCTGAGTGACATTTGGTGCTCAAGTACTGCGATGTTTTGCATAGATACATCCAGACATAAATGGAGTTTTTGGACATCTCGTCCTTGGGCGCAGCCTATCGATATGCTATCAAAATCGAGCATAAGTATAAACAAAAGAAGCAATAGTTTGGGTTTGCGAACCCCTCATAGTAGAAGCAGGGAAAGGGAAACCCCAACCCACAAAAAAAAGGGAGGATAAAAGATGGACATCCTTAGGACAACCAACCTAAGACAAAAAAAAAAAGGACAATTGAAAGATGAAGAAAGACACGGGAAAGTGGTGCGACTTCCATAAGAGCCCTTGGCATAACATTGTTGATTACCACTCAAATTCATTGGCGGCTGAGGTGAAAGCCTCTGAATCAGATGTGGGTTCTGAATATGTGTCAGACTAGAAAAAAGGAGATGAATTATTGACGCGGAACCCAATGCCATCGTTTCTACCACCAAGATCCATCCCGGTGAACCTGATGATCCAGAGGAAGGCAAGTGTCTCTTTCATTCACAGATGTGGTGTTGGGTATGTGTTATATTCTTTGCACGAGTAGTAGTGTTTGAGCGCCTGCGCCAGGTGCACAGGGGGGTTAGAGGGGGGTGCAGGGGCAGCGCCCCTGAAATTTTTTTTTCAGGCCAACATATTTCCGCCAGGACAACATATTTCCAGGACCACATGATATTAGGTGGTTTTTCAGCACATGGTTTTTTGCCGATGGTTTTCTATTTCCGAGTAAGGAATTAGGGTTTTGGACTAATCCAGGTCATTGGGTTAGGGTTTTGGATGCCGTTGGCTCCTATATGTATATTGTATTGTAAACAATGTAACACCATGTATGAATATAATATATGTTGGTTTTCCCGGTTTGGGTTTCCAGGTGAAAAATCTCTGTGTAATGTTTGTATTTGCCATCGTATCTTTTCTGTTCTTTTATGAATATCAGTTTGTAGTAGATATTGTACAAGGTTAGAATTTACATTTGGTATCAGAGCTTTATTGGCTTCAGGGGGGACGCCTTTGTCATCAAGGGTTTGGCTCGGGACTGTGATAAGCCTTGTTATAGTGGGAGATCTGCGGTATTGTTTTTTAGGTGAAA
>SNQJ01S0042608.1:68846-83201 GCA_010110895.2 Picea sitchensis
GTATGTATATTGTATTGTAAACAATGTAACACAATGTATGAATATAATATATGTTGGTTTTCCCGGTTTGGGTTTCCAGATGAAAAATCTCTGTGTAATGTTTGTATTTTCCATTGTATCTTTTCTGTTCTTTTCTGAATATCAGTTTGCAGTAGATATTGTACAAGGTTAGAATTTACATGTGGGTGAAGGGTACTCCAATGTAATTCATCATGGATAGTTGTAGTCATAAGAACCTCATCTCAGCAGATTTCTTCAAGCATTTGGCCATGTCGAAAACACTACACCCACAACCATACACCATTGGATGGCTCCGCCAAGGAAGCGGTCTCCGTGTCAACCAATAGTGGCACCTATCCTACGACATCAATCCCTTAAAAGATGACGTATTGTGTGATGTCTCCCCCCTTGAAGTTTGTGATGTTATTTTGGGCCAACCTTATTTATGGAAACATCATGTTGTATATGAGTCTAGGCCTCGCAGTGTTATTATTAATTTGGACAGAAAATTGTACAGGATACCCGAGGTAGTCCCACCTACTGTCATTTCCTTGATCTCTTCCAAGCAATGTTAGAAGGTCATCTCTTAGACTGGGAAGTTTTTCTTCTTCACAATTCACTCTCAAAGTGAGCGGAAGGTTGCAGCCACATCCATGGCCTTCGTGGTCGATCTCTCCACGCAATAGAAGCAAGTGGATAAGGTCATGGAAGAATAAAAAGATATATTCTCCTCATCCACTAGGGTACCTCTTTATTATTAGGTCAAGCATTCAATCGATCTGACCCCCGAATAAATTGTTGCTCTCTGTTAGAAAACGAGGAGATCAAGTGTTAGATGCAAGAACTACTCCAAAAGGGGCACATCTGACCCAACTCATCAATGTGTGGAAGCCCAATTGTGCTTGTGCAGAAGAAAGATGAGATGTGGTGACTGTGTGTTGATTACCAAGCCCTAAATAAAATCACAGTCAAGAACCGGTACCCGATTCCCTGAATCGACGATCTCCTTGACCAGCTCAAGGGGGCCAAATACTTTAGTCATATTGATCTGAATTTTGGCTACCATCAGGTCCCAATAGAGGAGACAGATGTATGGAAAACTGCCTTCAAGTCCAAAGAAGGTATTTTCAAATGGTTGGTCATGCCCTTTGGTTTAACGAATGCCCCAACAACTTTCATGAGGATGATGGACGATATCTTGCGGTCTTTCACCAATTCTTTTTTGGTGGTGTATCTGGATGGCATCCTCATCTATAGCAAGACTTGGGTGGAACACTTGCAGCATATTCAACAGGTTCTGCACACTATGCGACAACACAAGCTATATGCAAATTTGAAAAAATTCTCCTTCAACAGGGACATGGTCGAGTTCCTAAGGCTACATTGTTAATAAGCATGGGGTGCATGTGGATCTAGACAAGATCCAAGTCATTCATGACTTGCCAGCCTCAACCACACACATTGAGCTTCAAATATTTTTAGGCCTTCCCAATTTCTATCGCAGGTTCGTGTTGGGATTCTCCCATATTTGTAACAACCAAATTTGATTTTATTGATCTTAGTTTGTTAAATTAAATTAAATTAATTATTAAAATAAATACATTTGGATATTTTTATTATTTTATTAGTTAATGATAGCTGAGGGAATTAATCAGGGGATAAGGTAGTTGGGGAATTAATGAGGGGATAAGACAGTTGGGGAATTAAAGAGGGGATAAGGTAGTTCGGAAATTGAATGAGGGAGAGGGATTCAAGAGAGGAGGATAACGAAGAGGGGAGGGGACTTTGAGAGGGGTCTTCTTCTTTTCTTTGGGGGGGGAATTCTAGAAGAGAGGGAAGAGGAGGAGGAAATCAAAAGAACAGATTGTTTTGGGGAACTCTTACAGGGGCACTGTTGTTGCTAGGAGCTTTGGGCTCGGGTGCCAGGAAACTGCAAGGATTCCTGGAGCTAGGGAGCCGGAGAGGCTGTTCCTAGTTGGCTGAGAGGTAAATATTCAGTTTGGGCAGTTTGGGCAAGAGTAAGAACAAACAAGAAAGGGGCTAAATCAACCAACCTACAGGTCGAGGTATGTATTTTACTAGTTGGTCTATTATTATTATGTTATTGTTATTATGTTGTCTAATTTATTATGTTGTCGATTTACCAGTTTATCCCTTGTATAAAGAAAATCGTGAACTAAATTGTAGTCATTTCAGTAGGAGATTAGGAGATTTTTATTTTAAGGCCCTGAAATAGAAGACCTTACAAATGGTATCAGAGCCCAGTTTCAAAACTGAAACCTGGGCTTGACCACCCAGATAATTGTACAATATGTTCCCAAACCCCTAACCTACAGCCTAGAAACCATGTATTCACAAGCCTTATCTCAGAAATCAGTTGCAAATTCTCATTCTATAAAACTCTTCAATTTCACTTCAACTTAATGTAGGGTTAGATACCATGAAGAAAATAAATTCATCTATTCACAACATGTGATATCTTTGGATTCACATAAAATGTCAGGCACACAGGGATGAAAAGAGAATATATCTAATATCTTTGGATTCACATAAACTTTTAGGAACATAGGGATGAAAAGAGAACATATCAACTATCAAAAATATTGAAATAAAAGCAAGTACACAACAAAACCTTACTTGAGAACAACAAGAATTAATGCATCATATGCATGATCTATCTTTGTTCCCAAAAAAAATCTGTTGAAAACTTAAGTAAGTGTTCGAAAATTTAGACGACCTAGCATGTATTTGTGTACAAAAGGAGTTTAATTACCTAAACAATGAAATTTTGAAATTGGCACAAACTGACATGATTATGCAAGAGAACTAAATAAATAGAGAGTTTGCAATATATCAATATGCACAGGCTAAGCCAAACTAACATTCTTCCTGCCTCTTTTCCATTTGACAGCTTCCTCTTTCATTACCTCTACCAATGTGTTGACTTGTTTTCCTCTACTCTCTTTACTTTGCCCATTCTAGATTGGCAGATTTTGATAATCAGGGTCAAAAGTTGATCTACCACTCTTGAATTTGCAAGTTTCTTGGGATCTTTCAGCTGGTTATGAGATAAGTGCATTTTTCTGCAATATATATCCATGCATATGTGCTCACTTGCAACTTTACTACATTTGAACTCCATCTCTGAGCGTTCAGTTATACTCTTCAAAATTATTCTCTCACCTTCCCTTCAAGCTTCCTTTTCATGGGCAGGTCCCTGTAGGCCAATGGATTATGAATTGGAAAATAATCACTTCCCCAATGAGCATCTACTGGGAATTTCCTCAAGCTTTGAGTCACAACACACAATGCCCAGTGCTCGAGTCTATCGCCAAGCCTACAAATGAGTCCATAGTCTATCATTTATTGAGTTACAAGTCACAACACGAATTTCGAGCCACATGTCGAACACAACACATATTAAAGCCCAAGATATATAATACCAAGTGTCAAGCCCACAATCCACGAGGAAGAGCCCCATGAAGGGGAAATGCACTACGTGTCTGCCACTAGCAACGAGAGTTGGCAAGAAGGGTGCCCAGCCAAGGAGACAACCCACGGGTCCAAGCTTATAGCAAGTACTAAGTGTCAATATCAAGGCACCAAATGAAGGAGTATAGTGTACACTACGCGTCCTCTCCCAGTTTCGAGAGCTCGTTTGAGAGCCCAAGTGCCAAAACTTGAACTCGTGACCTACTAAATCTGAAACCATCGCCCCACCAAGTGCCAAATCCCGAGATCAAGACCAAATTCCAAACCATCACTGAGGACGAGCATTGAAGCCCACCTCATATAATTCCCCGAATTCAAACCCCAGTATGTTGCCACGCCACCACCACCTCGTGTCTCTGCCCCGTCAAACCCTAAACAAGGTCAACATAAACCTCGTGCATGCCCCATGGGAGACCAATCCTTAGTTGGAAACCCTTCATCGTCCCCTTTCAAACCCAAAGAGTTAGTCTCAACCCCTCGGAGGAAGAAGCGTAAGGTTCTCGAGAAGCAGGTTCTCGACCAAGTCGTTGCACTACTGCTAGAAAAAGGGGGGCCATAAATATTGTGCAGTGCCTAAACCCAGCGCAATATCCAACCTAGCACATTTGATTCAAATACCAGCGCACCAAGCGGAAAATCTTCCCTTGAAGGAATGATGTAGTTTAAGGAAGATTTAAGAAGGAGGATGGAGGGTTTTTGTGCAACCAGAAAGGCGATAGGGAGCCGAGTAGAGAAGGGTCGACATGGAGCCATGGTCGTTCTCTTCAAGCACCTGGCCATGTATCCATGATCGTGCTTGGGCCTCCACTTGAAACCCTCAAGAAAAGTCGTGAAAATGAACAAGAGGTCAAGCAAGGGAGGGTTTTGTAGAGTCTATTGACGAGTGTGTGTGGGAGGAAGAGGCATGTGGGCCTCATGAGAGGTCACGTGTTGCCCACCCTCTAGATTTTTATTTTTATTTTTTTGAAATGTTATCTTTGTTTTATTTTTATTCATTTAATTAAAAAAAATCTTTATTATTCGATTTATTTATTACAAATATATGTATAATATATATTTTATTTATATTTATAGAATTATATTAAAATTATAATATTATTATAACTTAGACACCAATCAAATTATACACCAAATTCTATATATAATTTTATAATTTATATAAAACTATACACTAAATAATCTTACACATTGCAAATTTATACTTTAGGACATTACATGTAATGTACTGTGAAATAAGGTAATAATAGTTTAAAATTACATTATGCTAGTAGCGTATACATTATAAAATGTTGCTAGAATTAATATTAATGATTAATACTAATATGTTCATTAACATTAGTATAGTATTAAGGGGATTAAAGTGGAACTTAGGTTAACATATTAATCTATGTTATGGGGTTTTAATAATTAATCTACATTGTGTTTAAAACACTTAGTTTTCAAATATCTATGGACTTAAGGAGGTAAGTGACAGTAATCAGCGGGTACCTCGCAGTGCTATCATAGCTGGCAAGGAAAGGGAGTTAGCAACTTACCTGAACAAAGTTACCAAGATTAGAGGCTTTTTACCCTGACCTTTAACCACTTACCTTATAGGGGTAATGCATGTGTACAGACAAGTATAAAGAACTTATGTCTAACCCTATGTTTGAAATATTAAGTTTGAGAAAGATGTGGAATGCCTTAAACTCTTTCATGATAAGCATTTGAATTAATGAAGATTTAGTTATTCAAGATGTTTAGGAATCAGGGAAATCGAGGTCGTGGGGCATCGTCGAAAGGACTAATGACACCGGTGTTGCCACCACCATCCCTTGAATTAGCTCTCATTTTCTTCTCCTTAGAGGCTATTAATGAGAATTAAAGGGACGCCAATCAACGTGTTTCGAAGTGGAACCCCCACCATCTGGAGTGGGTAAACCTGAAGCATCGAGGGACTCAGAGGGAGGGCCTCCACCATGGAACATCACCAGAGAACTACATAAGATCAAACTCCTAGAGTTTGTTGGAGGACATGCAAGTGAACGTGCAGAGGCATGGTTGGAAGGAATGACACGATGTTTCACCTTAAGAGACTATGCTTCCACGTCAAAGGTAAAGATAACGATATTTCAATTGAGGGATACTACCTTGAACTGGTGGGGTAACATGGAGAGGCCATTGCATCTTACCCTAGACATCATCTCATGGGAGCTTTTTGAGGAAATTTTATGGAGGAAATATTTGCCTGTGTACTACGAGGAACAAAAGGTAGGAGCATTTCATGCCCTAATTCAAGGAAACAGGACCGTGGAAGAGTACGAGATCAGGTTCATGGAGTTAGTAAAATATGTCTCGTACATGGATACCGATCAACGATAGACAAAACGTTTTGTGTACGGGTTAAACCCTAAGATAAGGGCCATGGTACAGCTGTGGAAACCATCGTCAATAGATGAAGTAGTTGAAAATTTTGGTTACGCGAAGGAGCATATGAGCTTAAACGGAGGTATGAGATCAACCATTCCACAACATCCTGGATTCGTGGAGAAGGCCCCTAGGACCTTCTCCAGGGGAGGAAGATCTAGGCCACCTCCTTATGGAAATAGAGTCGCACCTAGAGTAGTTAAAACAGGTATTTCAATGGCAACGAGTGCAACATACCACTCATCGCCAATGACACAGGTAGGTCCACAAACTTCTTAGGGAGCAACAAGTAAGGGTAGGGGCTTCAGGGGAAGGAACTCATTTCAGAGGCCTTCACAGGGAAGAACCTAGGTTCCACGCCAAGTTACTTGTTGGGGGTGTGGAGGACCTCATTACCAACATGATTCTCTAGAGTCACAAGAAGGATTTGTGCATAGAGAAGGAAAGGCCTTGATGGGAAGAGCAAGTAGTAGCCACCATATTTATGCAGTGGTTAATAATCACCAGGCAGAAAATGAATCCACGATGGTGGAGTTGTCAGGTATGCTAAATCATGTCAATGTTAAAATTTATTTGATTCTGGTGCTATAGATAGTTTCATTTCACCTTGTGCATTAGAAAAGTGTAGGTTGGCAGCGTACGAGCACAATGACTTTAAACAAGTCAAGATGGTTTTGGGGGAAAAAAAGTGGTAGGACCTAGTGTCGATAATTATCTAGTAGATCTGGGAGTGTGTACTACTAGGTTGACGTTGTACGTCAGTGCTCTAGGGACGTATGACCTAATCATTGGAATGGACTAGTTAGAAGCCCATCGAGCTATGGTAGATTGTTTCGTGAAAAGGGTGCTTTGTGTTGACAATGAAGGAAGGTCAGTAGAGATCCACGGTGTACGGAGGAAGGTGTCTCTATGATTTATCTCGACCATCAAGGTTAAACGTTGCATGAGGCAAGGTTGTTGACTATATGTAGTGGAAGCAGTCAATGAAGGGAATTGACCCTCCATGAATCAATATCCAGTATTTTCGGAGTTTGAGGATGTTTTTTAGAAAGAGTTGCATGGGTTACCTCCTGAGAGGGAGCTTTATTTTACCATTGAGATAAAACCCAATGTAGAGCCAATTTGCAAGACACCATATAGGATGACGGCGCTAGAACTTTTGTGAGTTGCAGACGCAGTTGAAGGAACTACTTGACTAATAAGGCCTAGTGTCTCACCTTGGGGTGCACTAGTAATTTTTGTCAAGAAGAAGGATGGTTCCTTACAATTGTGTACAAATTACAAGGACTTGAACCGTGCTACAATGAAAAATAGGTACCCAATGCCACAGATAGATGATCTCTTTGATCAGATGAAAAGAGCAACAATTTTCTCAATAATTGATTTGTGATCAGGGTATCACCAGTTAAGGATTAAGGAAGGCATTACTCCTAAAACTTCCTTTCGAACTCAATTTGGGAATTACGAGTTCGTTGTAGTACCTTTTGGTTTGACCAATGCACTGGCAGTATTCATGAGCCTCATGAATCGTCTATTCTGAAGGTACTTATACTGCTTTGTACAGGGCTTTCTGGATGATATCCTCATCTATTCCAGGAACAAAAGAGAACACGAGGAACACTTGCGAGTGGTGTTGTCATGCCTTAGAGAGAACAAATTGTATGGAAATTTTTCGAAGTGTTCTTCTTCCAGAAAGAGATTCACTATTTAGGTCATATCATTTTTGGTGAAGGAATCTTTGTGGACCCAGAAAAGGTGAAGGCCATTATGGAATGGTCAGTGTCGAAAAATGCTCATGAGGTGAGAAGCTTCATGGGGCTAGTTGGTTATTATCGGATGTTTGTGGAAGGGTTCTCTAGGATAGCGAAACCCATCACCACCTTGCAGCGCAAGGGGGTCGGATCTGAATGGACCAAGGAATGTGATTTTGCATTCATCGAGCTTAAGAGGTTACTAACCAATGCGCCAATTCTATGAGTGTCAGATATGGAAAAAGACTTCACAGTGTACATGGATGCCTCGAATCAAGGATTGGGGGTCGTGTTAATGTAGGATGGGGGAGTGATAGCATATGCATCAAGAAAGTTGAAGCAAGATGAGGAGATTTACGCTACTCATGATTTAGAGTTGACAGTTGTAATGCTAGATCTTAAGCTTTGGAGGCATTATCTAGTGGGGCGAAGCTTTGAGCTCAAAACAGACCATGAAAGCTTAAAGCATCTCTTCACTCAAAGGGATCTCAATGGCAGGCAGAGGCAATGGAGTGAGTTTATGAGTGAGTACGATTTTGGAGTTTCATACATCAAGGGAAAGGAGAATGTGGTTGCAGATGCCTTGAGCAGGAGACCACACATCTTCTTCTTAGTACCCATAAAAGTTAATATGAGGGAGCGAGTGTTGGGACAACTTCTTGGAGATAGTTGGTATTTAAAGGTTACTTCAACCCTCCAGAGTGGGAGTGAATTAGATCCAAAGTATGAAGGATAGAGCTTGGAAGAAGATGTTATTAAGATATTAGGGAAGGATGTACATCCCCAAGGATGGGGATATTCGAATCATCATACTCAAGGAATCCCATAGAACACTTTATTGTGCACATCCGAGTGTGAAGAAAATGTACACAGACATGAAGAAAATTTTCTTCTGGGTAGGCATGAAGCGTGATGTAGTCCATTTCATCACCAACTGCCTAGAGTGTCAACAAGTGAAGGATGACCACCACCACCTGGCAGGTCTCCTACAACCGCATGTTGTTTCTATGTCCAAGTGGGAAGTCATTTCTATGGATTTTGTTGTGGGATTGCCACTCACATCGCACAGACACAATGTCATTCTTGTGATAGTTGATAACTTGACCAAGAGTTCTCATTTTATTCCAGTTAGAAACACTTATGATGTCATTGATGTGGCACGCATGTTTATAAGTGCGGTCATCCTTCTGCATGGGTTACCCAAGAAGATCATTTCATATAGGGACTCTCGATTCACATCTAGGTTTTGGACAAGTTTGCAGTTAGTGTTGGGAACTTAGTTGAACTTAAGAACATCATATCATCCCAAAACAGATGGGCAAACTGAGAGAGTAAAGCAGGTTATGGAAGACATGCTTAGGATTTATGTTATGGATAATCAAACCCATTGGGAGAAGTACCTACCTTTGGTAGAGTCCGCCTACAATAACAGTTTTCATAGCTCCATTGGAATTCCACACTATGAAGCTATGTATGGAAGGCCATGCAAGACACTATTGAGTTGGGAAAGGTTAGAATGCTGAGTGATAGTTGGGCCAAAATTGATTCAAGAGATGGAGGAATAGGTGATTCATATTAGGCAAGGACTAAAGGAAGCACAATATAGACAGAAAATGTATGTGTATGCACATAGTATTGACCGAAGTTATAAAGTGGGCGATAAAGTTTTCATTTGTATCAGGCTTAATAAGAGTACCATTCAATTCGGGAAGGGGACAAAGTTGTCGCCTAGATTTATAGGACCATTCAAAATCCAAGAGAGAAATGGACCTGTTGCCTATCATCTCGTACTGCCACCCCACTTGAATAAAACTCATAAAGTTTTTCATGTATCCGTTCTACGTCATTATGTTGTCAACGAATCTCATAAACTAAATTGGAAGGAATTGCAGGTATCAGACGTGGGAACCATCATGGTCGAACCGTTACGCGTATTGAACTGTAGGGTTTGACAGCTCAAGAATCGTTTGGTAGACCAAGTTAAGTTATAGTGGGAAAAGTATAGCCTATGATCTGTTACTTGGGAGGATGCAGAGACCTTATGACAAGATCATCCCTCACTTTTTTGACCACCTCGGGAATATGTTTCTCGAAGGTTGGGTGTATGTAATGCCACCTTTTGACTTAGATAGATAGAATTACTTAAAGCCTAATCATATTTTATTTTCTATTAACTGTGAAACTATTAATGATACACTTGAAATTTTAAGACATATGGACCTATGTGAATGCCAATTCTATGAATGTTTATTGTTATTTGAATTATCGTGGATATTATGCAATCTATTTCTAACTTGAAATTTTTGACATTTAAAGTCGTTGGTACGTGGATACCAAATTGAGGGTATGATTAAATGCATTTACATGATGATAATGCATGGATATGTATGAGTTGTGTTATAGACTAATCTACAGGTCAGTGGACTATGAAATAGCTAAAGGATAATGATAATAAAAGTTTGATGTTGTGAACATCGACCGAAAAACAGTATGGTATGAATATTTGTATGTGAAATTATGTTGGTTCAAATGCATTGTTATGATATGTGGACAAGTGCAGGCTTTTTAGGTGGTGAGACTGACTGAAACATATGATGAAAAAATTCCCAGCAACACAGTGCCACTGTATGGTCCATGGTAGGGTGTTGACCCTAGTTCTATTAGGAGGGGTGGAGTCATTTCCCACTGTGTATCCTCTGAAACCTAGAGTCATGGGAGGACGGTATTAGCTCACGCTCCCCTAGACGTGTGATGATGACCATCAGTTGCTTGTTGGGGAAGCTTGGTCAAGAGAGTTGACACTTCCACTTACGGGTTCTGTTTGGAGTCAGGTCAATATAGTTGAGACTCCAAGATAGTCCAGCAGAGGAAGAATAGGGATGGAAGATGGAAGTAGGTTAGGGATGAAGGATGACTAGAAGTAGTTCAGAGTGTGTGGAGTTTTCACCTTGTGGCAGAGTTTCTTGATTTCCTCTTTTGAAAAATAAATACAAGTGTACTTATATTTGCTTAACTGAACTAAAATTATCTAAGTGAATGTTGCTTGTGCTAAATTATTATAATTGAGGGATATTGCAAACATTTTAAATGGTTTTCTATCTTTTATGAAATGAATAGTCTTGTTGATTGGATTGGATGCATAAAAGAATTATTTTAGGTGTGATAATTATTATCATTAGTATCCCAACAAAGGCTACCTCGATTCTTGTGCATTATGTATGAGGGCACAATAGATTAGTATGATGGCACAACACTAGTGTTCTTGGGAGCAATGCTAGAGTTATGTAAGAGAGGGTGAGGGTGCATGCTTACCTCTAGAATGCATGCACCAACCTCTTCCGATTTCCTATTTTAGGCTATTGATCCACTTCAGTTCGCTCTGTTATTTTCGAGTTTATTTATGCATGTATTATCTATTGTTAGAGTAGGGTACAAATCCCTAGGACTACTAGGGCACTTGCAAGAGGAGTCAAGAAGGGCACATATCCCAAGGAGTGTGCATGCATGCAAGGCACAATTATCCTCCAATTGGGGCACACCATCAGGGTTTGATCAAGTCACCTTGGGCACTTCATGAATGTGACTAGATACATTGTATCTTCCCTCTATTACTTGTTTTATAAAAGAGGCACAAGGTGCACCACTTTCTTGGTCGATGAGTTTTAGTTTAGATCCATAGTCCTATAACTTTTCTTCTTTCAGTAAATAAAAGATAGATGCAGTATTGAGTGTTCCACATTGTGTATATGTTGTTCGTAATTTCCAATAGTATGTGTTTGTAAATTAACATATTAAGAGATTGTTGTTTTGATTGAGGCTTTCAGTGTTTAAGCTACATAAGTTTAAGTTAATTTCTCTAAGGGCAAAATCTGCTTATCATTATCTGAAATTTAACAAGCTCAAGCAAGGAAATCGTTTGAGAAGAGGAGAGTCTGCCTCTTGGGTTTGATCTCTCGCGTGGCTCAACCTTGGTGTTCATTATGGCACTTCTCAGTTGTGTATGTATGTTTCCCCCTCATGGTTGGGGATGGATGCTCTACAGATATCGCCGCCATGAAATTTAAATTGACTATAGTTATTGAACAAACTAAGTCATGGAGGACCCATGCCAAGTCCATATTCTTTGACATCGATAAGGGCAAGGAGCCTCTCTACATGGAAAGCTACAAAACACAACATGGCACTACGCAATTGGGAGGAATCTAGGGGCACCCTTCTTGTTCTCAAAGCCAAAGTTAATGAATTAGTAGCAGACCTCTCAGCTACCCATGTCATGCTTGTTTGTCTTTTCAACAATGTGAATCTTCCATCCCAAGAGATGCCTCCATATAGCTCTGCCCACTATTGGACCATGGATGAAGCCCAGGAAGAACTATAGATTATCATCCAGGAAAATGTGGACATCGAGTTCAAATAATTATTTCTGCTTAGTTAATCTATGTTTTGTTTTTGCTTACTACTGCTAGGACAGTTTATTAGGCACTAAACTCGTAAGTTTTGAAGCAGGAGAAATCTGTTTTATTTTATTTTTTGATCTTTAAGGAGTTCCTGCTTGATATCTATCTCAACCACTGCATGGACACAAAATGCACTTTCGTTGTATGGGTTAAAAGTCGCAGCCAGTTTTTGTTTATAAAAACATCAAGCCGCTACCATTAAAAAAAACGATTAACAAAAAGGCAACACTCCATCATTAGCTGAAAATAACAATAAACAAAGTGTTACCCGTCTAAGAGTGGCGCCCAGGGTTTGCTTGATTAATCTCCAAGATAAAGAGTTTTCCTTGAAAATAAATCTCATCATCTCTTTAACCAATACTCCCATCAAAGTGCACCAATGATGGATGTACATTTTCATACATCTGTTGTACATGAATCTCTTTACCAAGGGGGGTAGTGAGTCTTCATTGGATTTATCTTAACATTTAATTTGTTAACTAGCCTCAAGTACTGGAAATTTTCTTCAATTTTTCACTTCAATCATTCTAGGTATGTTGAATCACTTAACAGTTTTGCATGAAGAGATCTATTGAAGCTGTGGCAGTGACATCTCTAATCCAGCAAACAGTGCACGATCTGGTTTTCCTAGAAACATTATTCTATAATTGATCTACTTGGTTTCTCCTTGTAGCATCGATCATTTGTTTCCTTCATTTTTACTGTTTGTTTGATCAAATGGCACAGGCAATAATGATGTCCAAGATTCATATTTGCATCAACAACACCAGATTTCAAATCAGCAAAGTCCTCAGCCCGATCTGCATGAAGATCCTCGAAGAAATTTCCCAAAGTTAATTTTCTAGTGAGATGCAAAATAAATCTGTGCCAACATTCATCTTGTTGGATGAAGCTAGAAGATGTTATCCTTCATCTAGTGCGACCCTTGGGAAACAGATCATCAACCTTGGCTTCAAAAATTTTGCTTGTTGGCACTTGTTGTTTCACATCCTGGATAAGGTTTTAAAAACTCCATGTTCAAACGCAAAAACAAGTGACCCCACCTGAACTTGTTCCATAAAACCCTTGTTATTTCTTCCTCTCCACATATCTATTACCAACAATGCTGCAGCTAATACCGCCTGTTAATATTATGGTAGCTGCGGGACGTATTTACCTCCACGTGTGAACCTGACGAAAATAGAAGACTTTGGAAAGCAAGAGAAAACCCTAATGAGTTGGCTAATAACCCTAGAAGTCTTGTCGGCTCAAGAAGATAATTTATATTAGGTTATTAGCCTCCAAGAGAAGAAGTCGGCCAGAAATAATAATAATATACTGAGCAAACACATATCCAGAAGGAGAAATCGGCCCCAGCAAATCTAGCAGAACCAGTATAAATACAGGGCGCCAGTTCTCATTTGACATCATCTCAGAATTGCAGTTCCCAGTTTGGTGCGCACTGCAGTTCCCATTTTGGTGCGCACTTATGGAGGAGAGTTGCAGGAGCAGTTGCTGCAGCTAGCAGTGTGGGTGTTGGCTTGGACTATCTCTTGGCTAGGGTTTGGACTATCTGATCAGCTATTGTTGGTGCGCTATCCCTGGAGGAAGATGCGCTACACCTTGTTTGGCTATCTAGCCTAGGGTTTGCTTTCGGAGTGATTCTCAGTCAAGGTTAAGGTGCTCAGAGGGTGGCTTCAGCCTATGGTTGGGTGACAAGGGTATCGCCAATGGTAAAACGAGCACACCATCCTTTATATTCTAACAGGTTATGGGCCCACACCTCCTTCATTCAGTCTAAACGCTGGAAGGAAACATAGCCGCTAGAATATTGAGCTCATTGAGGAACTGCCACTAGGGTTACTAGCAGAAGCAACTCCCAAGACACTGTCGCTAGGGTTACTAGCAAGAGCAGTTGCAGAAACCCTAAACCTCTTGTTGAAGCACCTTAAGTGAAGAGATTGACCTAATCTTCGAACAGATCAGTGCACCCTAGCCTAGCGCATCTCCTGGTACTCTCAACAAGCCAAGACATGAAGTTTGAATTTCTGGTCAAAAATCCAGGGTTTGACCAAGTCAAGCAGCCATGACTAACTCTATGAAGTCTGAGAACAAGTTCGATGGAGCCTCTAACTTCAGAGCGTGCAAGACAAGGATTGACCTCATCCTTGCTAAGAATAAAGTATTGGATATTGTGAAAGGAAAGATCGTGAAGCCAGAGTTTGAAGAAGGAGAAGAGAAGGAACCGCAGAACGTTGCAGCTATGGAGA
>SNQJ01S0042608.1:83251-93914 GCA_010110895.2 Picea sitchensis
ACCACTATAAATACAGGGCACCAGTTCTCATTTGACACATCTCAGAATTGCAGAGCAATAACTGGTGCGCACTGCAGTTCCCAGTTTGGTGCGCACGTGTGGAGGAGAGTTGCAGGTGCAGCTACTGCAGCAACCAATTTTCAGTGTTGTCTTGCACTATCTCTTGGCTAGGGTTTGGACTATCTGATCAGCTATTGTTGGTGCGCTATCCTTGGAGGAAGATGTGCTACACCTTGTTTGGCTATCTAGCCTAGGGTTTGCTTCCGGAGTAATTCTCAATCAAGGTTAAGGTGCTCGAAGGGTGGCTTCGGCCTATGGTTGGGTGACAAGGGTATTGTCAATGGTAAAATGAGCACACATCTTTCATATTCTAACAGAAAATTCCAACCCTAGGTGACTAATTGTCCTTATGATCTCAATTAAACAAGTAAATTGCTAAATATAATTAATGTGGAAATTAAATTTCAAACCATAGCATCAATCACACAATAGCTAGAAATTAAATAGCATAAGCATAAAAACAATTTCACACCTACACACGTAATTTCTCCTTCAAAATTCATCTTTTCATTCCTTCGAAAAAACTTACAAGAAAACATCCACAATGTGCTAAAACCAGCAGTTGCACAATCAACAAATCACCCTGAACGTGTACGGCTTATTTGAGAGAGGTATGGCCCGAATGAGAAACAAAAAACAGCAAATAACCTATTGTAATGTCGAACGTGTTGTACAACTCTGTTTGTATGCCTATACGAACTTTTACGTATAATTGTACGGAATTGTGATATACAGCTACCCTATATAAATATAATCATGTTGTGCGACTCTCTTTCATGAATCCCTAATCTCTCTCTCTTTCTCCTAGTCGCTCAACCTTCTTTGACTATGTGTAAACCCTCTATCTTGACCTATCTTTATACTTTTAGCTCAAATCATAATCTTCGATGAGATCTGCAATTGATATTAATTCCTAGTCTAAGTCACAAATGCATGAAATACACTTTATTAGACTCAACATCTAAATATAAAACTTTTCACTTTTTACTAAAATGAATTATAAAATAGAATTACTTCTTCGAAAACAACTTGAACTACTTCTAACATTCACACTAAACTTGTCGAATCTGAGTCTGAATATCCTTGCATCTTCACTTCACCATCTCCAAGATATCTCAAACCACACTCCATTATGCCCCTCAAATACCTAAGCACATGTTTTGTTGCTACCCAGTGCTCTTCCCTTGGCTCCACCATGAACTAACTCAAGGTGTTCATTGCAAAACATATATATGGACTAGAGTTGGCCAAATACATCAAGGAACCTATCAATTGCATGTACATCATGGGATCCACCAATTCTGAATCTGAAGTTGTCACCTTCTTCAGATTAGTGGTCATAGGTTTGCAATCCTCCATCTGAAATCTCTTCAAGATCTCAACTGCATACTTACCATGTCCAAGGAAAATCTCCCCTGGCCTCTGTGAAACCTCCAAACCCAAGAAGGAATGCATCGTGTAGATGTCCTTCATTTCAAACTCAGCTGCCATGTGTGCTTTGCACCCTGCAATGAGCTTCTTTGCACCTATCATAAACATGCCATCTACATGCAGCACCAAAATGAGAAAATCGGTGTCAACAAATATGTAATATAAGTTAGAATCTGCTTCGCTTTTGGTGAAGCCCATACTCTACAAATATCTATCAATCTTGAAACACCATGCTCTCAATTCTTGCTTGAGTCTATACAAGGCTTGCTTAAGCCTACACACATCATATTCCTTCCCATTTTCCTCAAAGCCCTAAGGTTGCTCTATGTGCACTTCTTCCTCAATGATCTCACTAAGGAAAGTTGTCTTCACATCCATCTGATGTATTCTCCATCCCATAAATGAAACCAAGGACATAACTGCTCTAATGGAAGTGTACCTAACAACTAGAGCAAATGTCTCCTCATAGTCTACTCCCTCTCTATAGGAGAACCCTCTTGCCACAAACCTCGCTTTGAACTTCTCAATGCCACCATCTTCAGCATGCTTGATCTTGTAGAGTCACCTGGAACTCACTATTGAATTCCCCTCTGGTCTTGGCACTATGTCCCAAACATCATTCTTCATGATGGAGGTGTACTTCTCCACAATGGCATCCCGCCATACCTATTGGTTTGTTGCCTCCTAGAAAGCTAGAAGGCTCAAAATCTAGAATGTTGATCATCAATGCCATGTATCTCGAAAACGTCTTCAGAGGTCCCTCTAAATGTGCTCCTAAGAGTCTCAACATGCTCATGAGCATCCCTCAATGTCTGAGTGAACCATTGAGATCTCCTCACAGAAGTAGAAGGGGCTATTATCTTCCCCTCTTCACCTGAAAGAGATTGTACTACTATGGAAATCACTAGTGACCCTGGCTCAACCTTCAAAAGCTTCCTGCTCCTCATCCTTCGTCATTGGAATAGGCTCAAGTGACTTCCTGGATGCAAAGTCTTCCTCAAACTTTACATCCCTACTCACTAATGTCTTCCTATGTTCTAGAACATAGACCCTATAATCCTTTGAAGTCTCACTATAACCTACAAATAAAAACCCTTCCTGTAGTAGGGCTCCAACTTGGTCCTCTTTTCTACCAATACATGGATATAAACTGGACAACGAAAGATGAAGAAATGACTCACCTCTTGCTTCACACCAGTGAATGCCTCCTCTAGTGTCTTGACCTCACAAGCTCCAACTTGGTCCTCTTTTTTCTAGCGCTACATGGATATAAAATGGACAACAAAAGATGAAGAAATGACTCACCTCTGGCTTCACACCAATGAATGCCTCCTCTAGTGTCTTGTCCTCCAAGATATTGTGAGAACACTAATTATAGATGTAGATTGTTGTTTTGCATACCTCTTCCCAAAGAAGCATCAACAAGTCTTGGTCATCTACCATGCCCTTAGCAACCCCTATGATGAATTGATTCTTTGACTTTGCAACCCCATTATGATATGGGTTGTACAAAATAGTCAACTCCCTCTTGATTTCTACGTTATACTCACCCCCATTGTCTACTCTCAAGACTTTGATCTTCCCTTTCTAGTTTTCAACTAGAGATTTGAACTGTTGAAACCTACCAAAGGCCTCACTCTTGGTCTTTAAGAAGTAGATCCAAGTCTTGCAAGAGAAATCATCAATAAAAAAAAACATAATACATGCTTCCTTTAATTGATGCTACTGACATCAGTTCACAAACATCTAAATGTACTAGGCCTAGAATCCCCTTAGACCTATCTCGCTGCTTGGGAAAGTTGCCTTGGCATGCTTGCCAAAGCATGCACCCTCTGCATACACCATGTTGCTCAATATTGAACTCTAGAAGCCATGTGACTATCTCCCTCAGAATAAGCAACTACATGTGATTGAAGTGCCCCATCCTCTTATGCCACAACTCGCACAAGTTGTCATTGTTATGCACCAAGTCTTGAACAAGTTCACCCTACAACATGTAAAGATTACCTTATCTAGCCCCTATTACCTGAATTGTATCTATGCTAGAGTCCTTCGACCTAATGAAGACTTGCTAGTTATTGAACTCAATTGCAAAGCTCTTATCCTTCATGACCGAAACTAAAATCAAGTTCTTCCTTAGACCTGGAACAAATAAGACATCATCAAAATCAAAAGAATTACCTAACTCGAGATGGAAGGGAATAGTACCAACTCCTGCTACTGGGTAATTGGCATCATCACCAAGCTCAACATGTACTCATGAGTCCTGCTTCTTCAAACTAGAAAACAACTATCATGCTAATGTCATATGTCGAGATGCCCCGGTGTCCACGTACCACACATTCTCGAAATCATGTTGATAGAAAGGTGAGATACCAACGATAGATCCTTCTCAAACTTGGCAGCGAACTCGTTCCTCTAAGTTTCTACAAAGGTTGCTACCTACTTCTGTTGTTGGTTCCCTTTACCCTTCTTCTTCTCTGGACACTGTGATGCATAATGAGTGTGCTTATGACAAATAACATGCTTGATTTTACTCAAGTCCTTTACTAGTTATGAGGTTGACTCTGCACACTTTCCCTTACCCTTATTGGGTCCTTTACCTATTCCCTTATTTGACTGACCAATAGATCTAGGTTGTCATCACCACCCTTTTTGTTGGCCTTTGACTTCATCCAAGTCTCCTCCTAGATGCAGTCATCCCACAACCTCTCAAAGTTAGGAAGGATCTCTCGAGCACAAATACCTCTAACAAATTGTTTCCATGAAGTTGGGAATCCATTCATTGCCATGTTCATTAGCTCTTCATCTGCAACCTTCTCCCTAACCATTGCAAGTTGATCACGAACCTGTGTGGGCTTCATAAGGTAACTGAGATTGATATGGCCATCTCTATGGATCTGAGTTTGTTCTGCAAGATCATCTTCATGTTTATGTGCTCACACTAGTAGAGACTTATCAAGGCATCGAACATCTCCTTCATTGTCTTCTTCTCATATATAAGAGGGATCAAATGATCATTTATGACATCTAAGATCATCCACTTGTCCTTCACTTCCCTCTTCTTTTGAGCTGCCAACTACTGCGAACCTATAGGCAGAGGCACAACATCCTTAACAACATCCCAAGGATCATTCTCTTCTAGTAAAAGTGTAATCCTCGCCTTCCATGATAAGAAATTTGAGGCACTCTCTAATATGTCCTCAAACCTGAGGCTAGTTGATGCCATCTATGAAATCTACTACACAAACTCTCAAATCTAAAAATTAGTTTTGAAACCCTTTAATTAATGGTCCTTCTTCCCTGCAATTGATTTACCACTACAAATCCCTAAGAATCTCAATCAGCGAAATAGCTCTGATACCATGTGGAAAATTCCAACGCTAAGTGACTCATTGTCATTATAATCTCAATTAAACAAGTAAATTGTTGAATTTAATTAATGCAAAAACTAAATTTCAAACCATAGCATCAATAACACAATAGTTGGAAATTAAATAGAAGAAGCATAAAAACAATGTCACATATACATAGAAAATTTCTCCTTCAAATTTAGCTTTTCATTCCTTCGAAAAAACTTACAAGGAAACATCCACACTCTACTAAAACCAGTAGTTGCACGATCAACAAATCACCTTGAACAAGGTGTACAACCTACCTGAGAGAGGTATGGCCTGCTTGAGAAAATGAAAATAACAAATAATTGCTCTGTCTATACTACTATACGAAATTCCGTACCACTGTACTAATTGTTTTGCACACCTATACAAAACTTTACGAATTTGTACTATTGTATGGATCTGTACTGTATGGTTGCTCTATATGGATCTAATCTGCTATATGGATTTCTTTACTAAATCGATGTTCTCTCTCTCTTGGTTGCTCAACCTTCTTCCATTGTGTGTAAACCCTCTATCTTGACATGTCTTTATACTTTTTGTTGAAACCTTAATTTATCGAAACCCTAATCTCTTAGTGAGATCTAGGGTTGAGATTAATTCCTAGTCTAAGTCATAGATGCATGAAATACACTTTATTAGACTCAACATCTAAATAAAATTCATTTTTTACTAAAGTGAAATACAAAATCGAATCACTTTTTTCGAAAATAACTCTAACTCCTAGCACATTCACAATAGACCGATGTAAAAGTCCATGTCTGAGCTATACTTCTCGACTCTCTGAGAAAGAGGGAATAGACTATGAGGAGACCTTTGTTCCAATTGTTATGGATACTTCCATCCAGTCCATTATCTCTTTAGCATCAATTTTTTGTTGGCATTTATATCAAATGGATGTAAAGATGATGTTTCTTAATTGTATGATTGAAGAGAAAGTATGCATCAATCGATGGAGAGACTTCGAGGTGCATGTACAAGAGAGAACCATGTATGCATATTGAAGAAGGCCCTTTATGGGCTAAAGTAGGCACCACGTGCTTAGTATTAAAGGATTAATGAGTACATGTTGGGTTTGGGCTTCACTAAAATTGTTGTCGATCCCAATCTTTATTATTTATTTGATATATGTGATATGATAGTCATGTATGTAGATGATCTTATACTTACATGTAGTCTGAGAAGCTCATAGCATGGTGCAAGACAGAGTTGGCACATACCTTTGATTTGAAGGAAATCAACCTTATGCACTATTTCTTGGGTCTAGAGGTTTCATAGAGCACATGAGCACTTCCTCAAATAGGATAAGTATGCAATCGAGACTTTGAAGAGATCTCAAAGGATGGATTGTAAGCCCATGGCTACTCCTATAGTACCAAATCTGAAGTTTTTAGTAGATTCATACTCAATTATGGTAGATCCATTTATGTACAGGGAATCGGTTGGTTCACTTTTGTATACGGTGAATACCAAACATGGTATTTGTTTTGCAATGAACACTTTGAGCCAGCACGTGGTTGAGTTGAGGCAAATTCACTAAGTTGTTGCAAAGCATGTGCTCCAATACTAGAGGGGCATAGTGCAACATGGCCAAAGGTATGTAGGAGATGGCGAGTTGATGTTGCATGGCTTTATGGATTCTAACTAGGCTAAAGATGCAAGTGGTAGTAAAGAGTACTTCTCAGTTCTACTTCAATTTGCATTCATGTATGATATCCTAGTTCAACTGGAAGCAAGAAGTAGAGGCAAGGTACATGGTAACCAGTTCTACTAGTTGTGAGACCCTCTAGCTTCACAAGTTGATAGTCATGTTGGTTGATCACGTTGGAGCCCACTAGTATATTGTGACAATCAAAGTTGTATCGAACTCTCTAAGAATCCAATGTTTCACAATCGCTCCAAGCATATAAACATTTGATACCATTTCCTTAGAGACAGTTTAAAAGGTGATAATGGTTCTTGAGTATGTCCTTTAGAGTCACAAGTTGCAGATATTTTGACAAAGCCCTTGGCTAAAGGGAAGTTTGAGATGCTAAGGGATAGACCGGGCTTGGTGGAGAACACCTTCCTCATAAAGAGGGAATGTTAGATTTTACCTTGTTGCTCAATGCTTGGTACTCCTATATGGCACAACACTCCCAACAAAGGCTACCTCGATTCTTGTGCATTATGTATGAGGGTGCAATAGATTAGTATGATGGCACAACACTAATGTTCTTGGGAGCAACGCCAGAGTTATGTAAGAGAGGGTGAGGGTGCATGCTTACCTCTAGAATGCATGCACCAACCTCTTCCAATTTCCTATTTTAGGCTATTGATCCACTTCAGTTCGCTCTGTTATTTTCGAGTTTATTTATGCATGTATTATCTATTGTTAGAGTAGGGTACAAATCCCTAGGACTACTAGGGCACTTGCAAAAGGAGTCAAAAAGGGCACATATCCCAAGGAGTGTGCATGCATGCAAGTCACAATTATCCTCCAATTGGGGCACACCATCAGGGTTTGATCAAGTCACCATGGGCACTTCATGAATGTGACCAGATACATTGTATCTTCCCTCTATTACTTGTTTTATAAAAGAGGCACAAGGTGCACCACTTTCTTGGTCGATGAGTTTTAGTTTAGATCCATAGTCCTATAACTTTTCTTCTTTCAGTAAATAAAAGATAGATGCAGTATTGAGTGTTCCACATTGTGTATATGTTGTTCGTAATTTCCAATAGTATGTATTTGTAAATTAACATATTAAGAGATTGTTGTTGATTGAGGCTTTCAGTGTTTAAGCTACATAGGTTTAAGTTAATTTCTCTGAGGGCAAAATCTGCTTATCATTATCTGAAATTTAACAAGCTCAAGCAGGAAAATCGTTTGAGAAGAGGAGAGTCTGCCTCTTGGGTTTGATCTCTCTCGTGGCTCAACCTTGGTGTTCATTATGGCACTTCTCAGCTGTGTATGTATGTTTCCCCCTCATGGTTGGGGATGGATGCTCTACGGATATCGCCGCCATGAAATTTAAATTGACTATAGTTATCGCCGCCATGAAATTTAAATTGACTATAGTTATTGAACAAACTAAGTCATGGAGGACCCATGCCAAGTCCATATTCTTTGACATCGATAAGGGCAAGGAGCCTCTGTACATGGAAGCTGCAAAACACAACATGGCACTACACAATTGGGAGGAATCTAGGGGCACCCTTCTTGTTCTCAAAGCCAGAGTTAATGAATTAGTAGCAGACCTCTCAGCTACCCATGTCCTGCTTGTTTGTCTTTTCAACAATGTGAATCTTCCATCCCGAGAGATGCCTCCATATAGCTCTGCCCACTGTTGGACCATGGATGAAGCCCAGGAAGAACTATAGATTATCATCCAGGAAGATGTGGACATCGAGTTCAAATAATTATTTCTGCTTAGTTAATCTATGTTTTGTTTTTGCTTACTACTGCTAGGACAGTTTATTAGGCACTAAACTTGTAAGTTTTGAAGCAGGAGAAATCTGTTTTATTTTATTTTTTGATCTTTAAGGAGTTCCTGCTTGATATCTATCTCAACGACTGCATGGACACAAAATGCACTTTCGTTGTATGGGTTAAAAGCCGCAGCCAGTTTTTGTTTATAAAAACATCGAGCCGCTACCATTAAAAAAAACGATTAACAAAAAGGCAACACTCCATCATTAGCTGAAAATAACAATAAACAAAGTGTTACCCATCTAAGAGTGGCGCCCAGGGTTTTCTTGATTAATCTCCAAGATAAAGAGTTTTCCTTGAAAATAAATCTCATCATCTCTTTAACCAATACTCCCATCAATGATGGATGTACATTTTCATACATCTGTTGTACATGAATCTCTTTCCCAAGGGGGGTAGTGAGTCTTCATTGGATTTATCTTAACATTTAATTTGTTAACTAGCCTCAAGTACTGAAAATTTTCTTCAATTTTTCACTTCAATCATTCTAGGTATGTTGAATCACTTAACAGTTTTGCATGAAGAGATCTATTGAAGCTGTGGCAGTGACATCTCTAATCCAGCAAACAGTTCACGATCTGGTTTTCCTAGAAACATTATTCTATAATTGATCTACTTTGTTTCTCCTTGTAGCATCGATCATTTGTTTCCTTCATTTTCACTGTTTGTTTGATCAGATGGCACAGGCAATAATGATGTCCAAGATTCATATTTGCATCAGCAACACCAGATTTCAAATCAGCAAAGTCCTCAGCCTGATCTGCATGAAGATCCTTGAAGAAATTTCCCAGAGTTAATTTTCTAGTGAGATGCAAAATAAATCTGTGCCAACATTCATCTTGTTGGATGAAGCTAGAAGATGTTATCCTTCATCTAGTGCAACCCTTGGGAAACAGATCATCAACCTTGGCTTCAAAAATTTTGCTTGCTGGCACTTGTTGTTTCACATCCTGGATAAGGTTTTAAAAACTCCCTGTTCAAACGCAAAAACAAGTGATCCCACCTGAACTTGTTCCATAAAACCCTTGCTATTTCTTCCTCTCCACATATCTATTACCAACAATGCTGCAGCTAATACCGCCATGCATGATAGCTCACACAGTCAACCACAGTTCACTGGATTTGCTGCTATAAGCCATGGTAAAAGGAAAGGATTTTCCCCATCAAAGAATTACAAAATGGAACATCAGTTGGGTGTGCCCATGAGCAATCTACTACAACCAAACCCCTCTTATGTAATAAAGCTGATCCTCCTTTGAAACACACTTATTTCCCATGGGATTTCGACCATCCAAAGCACAAGAATCTGTCTTCTAAATATGTTTTTCAACAAAGGGAACTGATGAAAATATCAAGGTTCTCTTTTGTTGGGAAGTAGTGTCCACTGTAAGATGAAAACAGACCCTAGAATTCTAGTATCAATAACCAATCCCCTTGATGCATCAACAATTGAAGTCATTATCTAGGTACAAGAATCAGATATCCACCATTTCACTTCACATGATTTCAATTCCTAACCAAACAACATATTTACCAACAATCAAAATTCTAATCGACGACCTTCTTCAATCTGTTTATGGTAAGATATTTCATCTTGTTGGTTGGTTTGAGCACATGTCCATATCTGAAACCTTCCAGGACTTGTAATTCAAAGATTTCTTCCCCTCACCCCTGACTACCAACTCCCAGCAATGAAGCTTGTTAGTAAATAAATTATCGTCCACATCTACAGGTACAAATTGCTTAAGAACACTGAATTTTCATTTTCTGCATATAGGAAAAATTCTGAATTCTGAGACATATCTTGTTCTAAAAGTGACAGCTCTTCTTTGATCGTCTGATTAACGCACTTCAATGAGCAAGGTATATGACCTGAATTAGGCTTAAAACAAAACACTTGAAACAGTAACCCTAACTTGCATTCCCAGTCCTGAAAAGATCACTTTGAAGACATCTCGTTCCAATTTGGTGATAACAGGCTCTCTATGCCTAAAAATGCTTTCAATAATATATCTTGCACCTAGCAGTGCATGTGCATTCTAACAACAAGAAATTTCATCGGCAATCTAGCTAAATGAGTACGAAGATGTCACAATAAATCCCACATGATACCATATTTGACCATAAATGCAAGATCTCTTGGAACGGCTTGTCATTCTAAAACAATAAAAAAATTATTTAGAGAACCCTTATTGGAATTGTAATAATCATTCAAAACTACTTAAATTGGAAAATGTAACTCTAAACTTTAAAGTTCCCTGCCTAAATAACTAAATTTCCACTAAAAGAAGCCCTCTCTGAA
>SNQJ01S0042609.1:28659-51029 GCA_010110895.2 Picea sitchensis
CCAAAAACCTAACCCTAGGAGATGAAGCGCCAAAAGTCATGTGGGCCCCGTTTGGGTAAGTTAGTACATTAACTTCCTAGGGTCGTAACTTTTGCATATGATCTTCGTTTTAGGAATGTGATAGCCTGTTGGAAAGCTATCATCGAGGAGATTCATTTTGGGGGATCAATCATGCCTTAGGCTATCATTGAGGAGCTTGATCCTGAAAAACCTTCATTTAGTCCCTCAAAATGGCCCTGGAAGTTAAAACTGCTAAAAAAAGTAAATTGCCAAAATTGTCAGAAAACTATTTTGAGCCAGTTGGAAAAGGTGGGTGGCCACCAATATCCATTTGGATCACATGGTATCCAATTGCATGATTTTGGTTTCTTTGTCGGTGATTCTCTTCACAGACCAGATTGTTGGGTATGTGTTATATTCTTTGCACGAATAATTTTAGTGGTTGTTGCATTACGCTGAGCGCACAAGGAGGAAGAGCCCCTGAGAAAAAAAAACTCCTCGGGAAATGTGTCACATTTTTGCCTTGTTTTTCGTGTCCATTGTTGGGGAATTTTTCGGCACATGGTTTTTGTTGATGGTTTTCTATTTTCGGTTAAGGAATTAGGGTTTTTGACTAATCCAAGTCATTTGGTTAGGGTTTTGGATGTTGTTGGATCCTATATGTATACTATATTTTAAAAAATGTATCACAATGAATGAATATATAATCTGTTGGTTTTCCCGGTTTGGGTTTCCTGAGGAAAAAAAATTTCTTACAAGAAAGTTCTTTCGGAAAGGCATGCCCAACAAAATAGATTTCAACCAAGAAGTGTTGGTTTGGATAATCCTAGGAAACCTCAACATATCATAATCAAAGAGCTCCCAAACCTCTAGAAACAAATAATATGGTGGATAAAGAACTCTTACCATGGTGCAACCTTTGAAATCTACCATATAACCAAGAGACTTTTATGGTTGCCAAAGAGGCCACTCAATTGGCAAGTGATATTTGCAAAGATGAACCAGGTAATTTTATCAACTATGTGGGTGATTTGTTTGATATGATTAATACTGTCTCCAACCATATTAATAAAAAAATCAAAGGTACAAAAGAGAAGATTCTTGAGCAAGCATATTTTGTTAATGAATCTACAAAATTCTCCAAAATGTCCACCTTCACTAGCAACACCTTCTCCTCTTCAACCATGTCTCTAATAAAATTATATTGAACATCAATATGCTTTGTCTTAGAATGATAACTTGGGTTCCTCGCTAGGAATATTTCACTATGACTGTCACAATGTATCCTTACAGCTTGTTGTACCAACCTAAACAAAATCTTTGTAAACATATTGAATTTTTTCTTGCATGAGCGGATTCCATGTATTCAACCTTTATAGTGGAGAGTGCCACTATAGATAGTATTTGTATCATCCAAATGATTGCTCCTCCAAATAGGTTAAAAACATACCCACTTGTAGATCTTATGCAATCTAGATTTTGAGCCTAGTTTGCATCAACAAATCCATGTATGTCCAACAATTTGTTCAATCCTATTCTTTCTTGGTAGCACAATCCATAACTAGTAGTTCCATGTAAATACCTAAAAACCCTCTTTACTATTGTCCAATGCTCCTTTCCTGGTTTTGACATATACCTTCTCAAAATTCTCATTTCATTTGCAATGTCATGTCTAGTATAGACCATAGCATACATCAAAATGCCAATTGCACTAGCATATAAAACATGGGATATGTCCTCTTCCTCTTCCTGTGTCTTGGGACATTGATCTATAGATAACTTTACACCTACATGAATAGGAACCTTGATCAATCTAAATTCCTGCATATTAAACCTCTGCAATATTGTCTTAACATATTTTCTCTTATTCAACTGGAGTTTTTTGTTTTCTCAATCTCTTCTAATTTCCATGCCCAAAATAAATTTTGCAGCTCCAAGATCTTTCATGTCAAAATTAGAGGACCACTGAGTTTTCACATCCTGGATAATTTTCTCGTTGTTTTCTAACAACATCATATCATCCACATACAAGACCAAATAAACAAGACAATCACCTACTAATTTGGAATACACACAATGGTCATATTTTCTCATTGTGAAGCAAAGTTCCATTATATTTACTATAAGTGTCATATTTTTATACCACATCCTTGGTGATTGTTTTAACCCATACAGGGACCTGCACACCAACTCTTTATTTACCTTCACTAAAAATCCTTATGGTTTCTTCATGTAGATTTATTTTTCCATATCTTTATGTAGGAATGTTGTCTTCACATCCGTATGTTTTACTTCAAAATCAAAATCAACAAAAATTGTTGGTGTTTTGTTCCATGCTTGTGTGTGTCCTTCCTAATGTTGGGGAGTTTAGACCTAGGGTTCATCCAAAGTTGACCAACAAAAACCCCAAATCATCGGCATATCAATCCTCGGCTAAGGCCGAGGAAGGTCTCACCCGAGATGTAGAGAGGATCACAGAGACCATAAGGTCTTGTGACAAGGATGAAGGATAAACATACAAAGATCCATTGGGGTTGTCATTCATGTGATTCATTTCTGAAACATTATTAGGACTAATAAGTAAGACAATACACACACATATCCAAATAGTACATGATAGACACATAATATATAAAAACTATCATGTCTTTATTACGAGAGTCAATTCATTACACATAGGCATACATTAAGTAGACTATATATGACAGCCACAGAACTGCATATCTTCATTTATATAAATCCTATAAAATACAATACATTGCGCAATGCGCATTCTCTCAAGACTTCAAATAGATGATATAATTAGAAATATATTCAAAATAAATACAGTACTACAACACGCTTGGAGTGATATTGACACTAAGGATTCAATGAATCTCTTCTAAAACATCTAGCTAGCCCCATTTATGATATGACTACTTCATTTTATATATTTCTCTGTTCATGCGCTCTTTCTCTTTCTGCTCTGCTCCACTTGCTCAACTGAGAAACCTACCTTGGGTTCTTTTGGAACCTTCCTGCAATCCACGTAGCCTTCAAGATCAGAGAAATATTAAATTCCCTCCCAGCTCATATTTTGTCAGCTCCACAATTGATCCAAGTGGATATTGGTGGCCACCCACCTATTCCAACTGACCCCTCTTGACAATTTTTAGTTCATCACGTTCTTTTGTACTTCTATGTAATTGTGGGTTCTACACTTCTGGGGCTGTCTGAATCCCTACACATCTTCCAGGAGGATACTGGTGCCTCCCACCTAATCCAGCTGACTTATTTTGGATGTTTTCATGTCATCACATCTGTCTGTACTTCCAGGGCTATTTTGGGGCCCTAAACAGTGTTTTTTTGGCTTGCCATAGTCAAACTGTAGACAGAGTCAGAGTTTTACAACGTAATGTGTATTTCTCAAAAATACCTTTCCAACGAGCTATCACGCGCCTAAAATGAAGGTCATATGCAAAAGTTATGACCTCGAGAAGTTGAGGTACCAACTTACCCATAGGGGCCCACATGACTTTTGGAGTTTCACCTCCTAGTGTTAGGTTTTTGGATGTATAGGGTTTTGGAATTCATGAGTAATATCATAAATGCCTCTACAACCTCATTTTAATGATTCTTCTTAGATGAATGCACGTAAAATCCACATGTCTTCTCAAAGATAGCTACCACCATTCAAGCAAGTTGTTTCAGTCTTGTAGTTTTACAGTTTCAACCTATTTCATTTATTCAATAGAAGATATTGTTCACTGGATATTTGTGTTGTTATCCATATCTTTTTGTTTATTGTATTTAGTTTTTCAATCAGTTCGTTCCGCTCCTAAATCCGGATCAGTGGTATCAGAGTGGTCTACTCTTCATTTATTTTTCTTCGTGCCTGTCCTTGACAAGATCTGGGTACAAGAATTTGGGACTCGAACCAATCAATCCTTTGCATGATCATTCCCGTCGAGCCCGACAACAACCCATGAGGGATGAAAATAAATATGATGGAGTAGGAGATCCTTTTAAAATGTTGATCGAGATAGCCTTTGTGCGAAAAAAGAACGAAATGATGGGAAACTTTGGACAGCTACTTCGGTGGTTTCCCATAGGAGAAGCATCTTCATAAAGCACCCATGCAACACCCTTCAAGGTACATGTAAATTTTGATATTCCATTATTTTAAGGAACGACAAATTTGGATGTTGTAGATAAATGGTTGAATCTGCTTGAAGGGTATTTTTTGGTCCACAATTTTTTCTGATAGGGAAAATATTACTTTTTCACTCCTCAAGGTCATCCCCCATGTTAAGCATTGATGGGATACTTTCTCTGAGCAAAGGGCCATAAAGGAATATGCAATATTTGTGGTTTCCCCTACATGGGATTCCTTTCGGGATGCCATTAAAGAACAATAGTACCATGTTGGAAGCTATGAGGACCAATACACCATATGGAACACCCTGTGTTAGGAAAGGGACCAAACAGTACCATATTTCACCAATATGTTCCATACCCTGCTCAAAAAATTGGGTATCAAAGACTCTGAGTGACATCTGGTGCTCAACTACCATGGTTGTTTTGATAGATAAATTTAAATATAAATGGAGTTTCTGGACATTGCCTCATTGGGTACGACTTATAGATATGTTGTCAAGACCGAGCAAAAATTTAAGTAGAAGAGGCGAAAGTTTGTATCTACAAACTCCTCAAATTTGAAGCAGGGAAAAGGCAGCCCCAACCCACACAACAAGGGATAGAGAAAATATGGCCACTCTTAGGACAATCAATCCAAGCCACAACACAAGAAGGGAAATGAGAATATGAAGAAGGACATGGGAAAATGGTGTGAATACCATAAAATCCCTTGTCACAACATCGAAGAATGTTACTCCAAGCAATCACTCGTGGCTGAGCTGAAGGATTCAGAGTAAAAGGTCGATTTTGAATCTGAATCAAATCCAAAAGGAGCGAAGAAGATTATCGATGTTGAACCCAATGTCACTGTCGCTACCACCAAATTCCAGCCAAGCGAACCAGAAGAACCAGAGGAAGGGGAACATCTCTTTCACTCACAGAAGTGGGTAAAGGGGGCTCCACTTCATTTCATTGTCGATAGAGGAAGTCATAAGAACCTGATCTTAACAGAGGTCATCAAGTGGTTAGAATTTTCGATGACACTGTACATGTAGCCCTACACCATCAGCTAGATTCTCCAAGGAAGAGATCTTTGTGTCATCCAACAATGTCACCTTCCCTACAACATCAATCCTTTCAAAGACGAGGTATGGTATGATATTTCTCCCCTTGAAGTTTGTGATGTTCTTTTAGTACATCCATATTTGTGGAAGCATCATGGTGTGTATGATTCTATACCCCGTAGTGTTATTATTACTTTGGGTAGACAATTATATAGGATACCAAAGGTAGCGTCGCCTACCACTATTTCTTTAATCTCTGCTAAGAAATGCAGTAAGGTCATTTCACAGACCGCGAAGTTCGTCTTATTTGTGATTCGTTCTCACAGTAAGAAGAAGGTCGTCTCCACAACCGTGGCCTCTACACAGATGCTCTCTTTGAAATAGAAGCAAGTGAATGATATCGTGGAAGAGTACAGATACATATTCTCCTCACCCATCGGGGTATCGACGCACTGCCAAGTCAAGAATCCAATTGATCTAACCCCAGGAACACCTCTACCTAATGGACCTGTCTATCATCGTTCATTGATGAAAAATGACAAAATCAAGTGTCAGATCCAAGAGATTATTCAAAAGGGGAACATCACACCAAACTCCTCCCCTTGCAGAAGCCTGATTGTATTGGTGCACAATAAGGACGGGACCTGGTGACTCTGCATTTATTATAGAGCATTAAATAAAATCACAATCAGGAACTGGTACCCAATTCCCAGAATTGATGACCTTCCTGACCAACTCAAGGGGAAAACATTCTTCACCAAGATTGACCTAAAGTCTGGCTACCACTAGGATCCCATCGAACCAACTAATGTATGGAAGAAAACTTTCATATCTAAAGAAGGTCTCTTCAAATGGTTGGTCATGCCCTTTGCATTAATATATGCACCAACCACTTTCATGAGGTTAATGGATGACGTATTGAGACCCTTCACCAAATATTTTGTGGTGGTATATTTGGATGACATCCTCATCTTTAGCAGCACTTGGGAGGAGCACATGAGGCATATTCAACAGGTTTTGAGCACTCTGCAGTAGCACAAGCTATATGCCAACATGGAAAAATGATCATTTGGCATGAACATGGTCCAATACTTGGGATACATTTTTTATGAACATGGGGTACATGTTGATCCAACTAATATCCAAGTAACTCGTGACTGGCCATCCTCGACGACACAAACCGAGCTTTGGATCTTCTTGGGATTGGCCAACTTCTATTGACGGTTCATGTTGGGATTCTCCCATATTGCATGGGTCCTCATCTAAGTGACCAAGGGCGGTGGTAGGGAAAATTTCACATGGGGGAAGCAACAAAAATGATCACTTGCTAATATGAAACATCGCTTGTGCTCAGCTCCAGTACTCTCCTTTCTCGATATGCAACAACCGTTCGATATTTAGACTGATGCATCTGACTATGTTGTAGGTGTAGTTCTCACTCAACATGGTGATCTAGTGGCATACCATAGTGAGACACTCTCAAATAATTTCCGGAAATACCCCACCTATGAAAAAGAAATGTATTCCATTGTACAAGCATGTCGTTAATGGAAAAATTACATTATGGGAAAGAAGACGATCATCCACACTGATCAAAAGCCTCTGCAGTTCATACAAACACACGGGAAGTTGCAGAATGACCACCATCAAAAGTAGTCCACCTACCTATAGCAGTTCCATATCAACATCAAGTAAAGATAGGGAGAAAAAATCATGTCATTGACTACCTTAGTCAACCTCTCATGGTTTCACTGACCACTATGCTCCATTCTTGTGGACATGAGGCATCTGAGTGGCCCCAAATTTATCAGCAAGATTCAGACTTCACCACCACCTATGAGCTCTTGGGTACATGCGTGAATGTCACCAATTTTCACATTTAGGAAGGATTGTTATGTCATTTGGGCCATCTCTGTGTTCCTGCAAGAAAGCGTGCAAAGTTAATTTTGGAAGCCCACTACAATCGGATGGCAGGACATTTTGGCGTGGAGAAAATGGTGGTCGTTCTACATAAACATTTTTATTGGACAAAACTTTGATAGGATGCCAACAAGTATATCAGATCTCTCACTTCCTGTGCCATTTCCAAGCTAGCCATCATGAAGCAAGGCTTATACACCCATCTTCCTACTCCCAAGAAGCCTTGGGAATCCATCTCGATGGATTACATGTCTGGTCTTCCATCCAGCAAGCAAGGAAATGATTGCGTATTTGTGGTCATTGATCAGTTTTCAAAGATGGCCATACTCACATCCTACAAGAAGAACATCACAACAGAAGATAATACCAATATTTCTTCGAATGAGTGTGGGTCCATTTTGGGATACCATAGACCATCATCTCTGAACAAGACAATTGGTTCCTCAACACATTTTGGTCAAGTCTCTAGTCATTGTTGGACACCAAGCTCACTAAATCCACTGCTTTCAACCCCCAAATAGAGGTCGTCAATCAAATGATTGTGCACATCCTGCGTGTGTGCAACTCTAAGAATTCACATACCTGGGATGAGAGTCTCCCCTATGTTCAACACGGTTACAACAAGGATCTCCATAGACCATTTCAGGTGGGGCTAGGATTCCAACCCTTGGGTCCCATTGATGTTTCACTACCTCTTGCAACCATGCATACAGATTCTTCCCATGTTCAATATGAGACCAACAAATCCACGAGATTCATTGAACAGATTCATCACATATGCCAACAGGTCCATGATATTTTTCAGAAAGTCAATGTTAAGTACAAGCAACGCCATGATCAACACAAGGTAACGCACCAGTTTCAGGTTCAAGATAAGGTTTGGTTACATTTGCAGAAATAGCATCATATAGGGCCCCATCGGAACCTCTTCCCACTTTGCTATGGGCCTTACACTATCACCAAGGTTGTGGGTAGAAATTTTGTTAGCTCAACACTCAACCCTTCCTTGGCTTTCACCCAATGTTGAATGTGGACCTCCGTCGACAATATTTTCCACCATTATTGGAAACCTCAGAGATCGCAGAACAACTGAAACCAACAGAGCTCAAACCAGACTGCATGTAACAAGCATCCACTGATCATATAGTGGCCACACAGGTCAAGGGAACTTTCCAGTAGAGGATCCAACTCTATCAGGTTTTCAAGGTTGTGCATCTCCTACTCCAAGGAAAGTGGCTCACCTGGGGCCAAATTCAACAGAATTTTCATCACGTGATGGGGGAACTCAACACAATGGATACCATTGCTTACTAAAGGGGGAGGATTGATCCAAGTGGATATTGGTGGCTACCCACCTATTCCAACTGGCTCCTCTTGAAAATTTTTAGTTCAACACGTTCTTTTGTACTTCTTTGTAATTGTGGTTTCTACACTTCTTGGGTTGTTTGAAGACCTACACATATTATAGAAGGAAACTGGTAGCCTCCCACCTAATTCAACTGGCTTATTTTGGATGTTTTCATGTCATCACATATTTTTGTACTTCCAGGGCTATTTTGGGGCCCTGAACAATGATTTTTGTCTTGTCACATTCAAATTGTAGATATAGTTAGATTTTGATAGCGTAATGTGCAGTTCTCGAAAATACCTTTAAAATGGGCTATCACACGCCTAAAATGGAGGTCATATGCAAAATTTATGACCCTGGGAAGTTGAGGTACCAACTTACCCATAGGGGTCCACATGACTTTTGGCATTTCACCTCCTAGGGTTAGGTTTTTGGATGTCTAGGGTTTTGGAATTCATGAGTAATATTAAAAATTCCTATGGAGCCTCATTGTAATTATTATGTTCAGACAGATGCACGTAGCAGCCAGATCTCTTCTCAAAGATAACTACCACCATTCGAGCAAGTTGTTTCAGTTCTGTAGTTTTACAGTTTCATCATATTTCATTTATTCAATAGAAGATATTGTTCACTAGATATCTGTGTTGTTCTCCATATCTATGTGTTTATTGTATTCAATATGTTAATAATTTCATTCTGATCCTAAATCCAGATCAACAATCCCTTCTTTTGTCAGCAATACTCATTCGATAATATTTCTTGATGATTCTTTTCTTGATTCCAGTGTGCGTCTTCTTGATTTTCGGTGCACATCAAAACTGGGACAGATGCACATTCAATAATATTTTATGCCTATTGCGAGCTGTCAAAAATTGGTCTGGTACACACTCATTGTCATTTTTCATACATTACCTTAGGTGTGTGAAAAACTTCAGAATGAGTGCACACAACTTCATTTGTGCGCTCATGCGAATAGAACCCAAAAATTTTGGTGCCAATAATCCCCCATCACTATTACTTATCTCGTCCTTGATACAACTACTTTATGGAATTACTTCTACAGTGGAATAAATAGTTCTTTTGAGTTCTTGCAGGAATTCATGAAATTAACACCCAAGCTCATTAAAGTGGTCTTGGAGGTTTTGCATAAGTTGGACAACCACATATACTTCCATAGTTGTGACCTAAGGATTTGTCAAGTATGTTTTGTTGAGTTTCTCGATAAGAGGGATGACAACAACTTACATGTCGAAGAGCTGAGTGAATAAGGTCAAATATTTATTAGTCGCAACTGAGATCATATAAAACATATTTGTTTTCTCAACTCATGCTGCAATGATCTCCTTTGTTCTTGTTGTGATAGTCAACATTGCAGTGGCATGCTCCCTGGGAGGCAACGAGGTTAGGTATATTTGTTTTGTGTGACCTCTCTTCAGCCACACAAACCCATTCTGTGATTGTAGATACTTCTAGCGACATTTGGAAATGGTTCCACAAGGTGGAGTTGTAGTCAAAAATTTTGGAGAATGCTTCCACCCAACATTGACCAATGTGGAGAGTCGCTTGGGATGACTTACACAATGTCTAGAGTTGTGAGGTAGGTGGATTGGTGTGTTGTGTTGGTTAAAAAAGGGTGGCGAACTGCGATTCGAGTAGTTGCAAGTGATATTTTACTGCTGAGAGATTAAATATCGAAATGATGTTGCATCCGTGAGAAGAAGTTGTAGGAATTTGGGCATATAATATATCTATGGCCCCAACCACATCAGTAAATGCGATACAAATCTCAGTGAACTTGGTTTGAGTGGTTTTTTGTGTCACCCTTTCAGTTTCATATCGCCTTTGTAATTATTGATGATACTTAATCTCTTTTTGGTATTGCTCATGCATTTGATTATGCATGGCGATGTTAACTTGTTGTTGGAGATATAATTGGGCATGGACTTGTCCTAGTTGGTCATTACGCTCACCTAATTCAAAGAGTAGAGTGGAAACAAAATCTTGTATGAAGGGAGTTGGGATGGGTACCAATGGGGTACCACCACAGTTGGCATCTATGGTAAGTAATGTGGGGAATTCCACTCGAAGGAGTCAGGCAGAGGCATTGGAATTTGTTCCAAAATATTGTTAAATTTAGAGTTGTTATTAAGATATTTTCAATTTACTAGACAATAATAGCATAAGCAGGATCACTGAGAGAAAAAAAATCACAAGGTACACAACATTTTATCCTAGGAAACCCTTATGGGGGAGAAAACCCAGCAAAAACTTCCTTAATATAGATTTCCAATACAATCCCAAGATAAAAGACCAAACCACCAAGAATATCCAATACCAAGCATGCGCCTCTCTCTTCTCCTTATTCTAATTGAATCTTCCTTAAAAAATTGCGCACTAGATGAGTGACTTAAGTGAGTGAGAGAATGAGGCATCATCCTCTCTTATTTATACTAGCTGATAGGCGCTAGGGTTATGTCTCTTCACCAAGCAGGGTCAACTTCTTAAACTAGTGGTTAAAACCACTTTCCCTAGGGGACGACTTTACAAACAAAACCATATAACTATGGTTTAACCAATCCAAAAAAGGGGATTTGGTCTTATACAAAGCCCGACATGATCAATCCACAAAAGGGTATTCGATATATATAATAATAACTCAATTATAATTAGAATATTCTTCGCATTTACAATATTTCAACACTCCCCCTTAACAAGAAGGGTAGTCTACAAAATCATCAGGAGAGAGAGAGAGAGAGGTAAGCAACATCATCATCATTTAGAACACTGACTGACACATCTATAAATCATCAGAAGTTTTTCTCATAATCAATAACATCATCTTTCATAGCATGGAGCTAGAGTAATATCATCATCATCTGGATCAACATCAATTAGCATAACGCTAAGACAACAACATCATCAACATCATCATTAACAACATGAGGTTAGTACAACATCATCAACAACAACACGAGGTTGATACATCATCATCATCAACAACAAGAGGCTGATACAACAACATCATCATCATATAGCAACATAATGAAGCATGTGCAACAACATTTTCTGGTACTCTGACAGACTGTCCTTACTAGACCTTTGGGATATTCCCAGGAATCAAAAGATTCCCTAGGATATAAAATCCTAACGGAGCTACCATGTGGTACTTTGATAGACCTTCCTTACCGGACCTTTGGGATCTACTCAGGAATCATAATATTCCCTAGGATATTAAATCATAATGGAGCTACCACTATTGACCACAACTGTCATATACATGCATAGGTACTCTGACAGACCATCCTTACTGAACCTTCAGGATCTGCCTAGGGATGATCAATTCCCTAGGATATAAAATCCTAACGGAGCTACCCATTTTTGGTCAGGATACCATAGTAGCATCAACATCACTACCCCTTTCAAGGGAGGTCCTTTCGGACAATACCAAGCTTGTATCAAAAGTACTCAAAATTTACACGAGACAGAGTTTTGGTCAACACATCTGCAACCTGCTCATCTGTGCCAACATGTTGAAGATTTACAACTACCCTATGCACCATATCACGAATGTAGTGATATCAGATCTCTATGTGCTTCGACTTATCATGTAACACTAGGTTCTCCATCATCTTTATGCAACTCTGGTTATCACATATAATCACGGTGGCTTCCATCTCCAAATCGAACAGACCTGTTAACAACTTCTGAACCCATATGGGTTTACAACTAGTGGAACATGCTGCATGTATTGTACTTTGTCGTGACGAGAGAAATACTATATTGCTTCCTACTTTTCCATGAAGTCGTGGCTGACCCCAGACTGAAAGAACATTCTAAAGTTCTCTTTCTATCAGAAGCACTTCCATCCCAGTCTGAATTAGTATAACCATACAGTCTGAAGTCATGATCTTTAGTATAATAGAGATGATAATCCAACGTACCCTTAAGGTATCTCATCACATGCTTTGTAGCTACAAGGTGAACACGTTTGGGATCTACCAGATATTGACTCAATGTGTTCACAACAAAGCATATATATGGCCTGGTATTCATCGGATACATCAACGAACCAATAATTTGTCTATATAGAGTAGCATCAACCAATTCCAACGAAGTATCAACCAGGAGCTTCCTTTGTTTCCATGGGTGTGTTCATGGGTTTACATTCCATCATGTAAAATCTCTTCAGTATTTCAACTACATACTTCCCTTGGTTAAGGAATATCTTCTCTGGGATATACCAAACTTCAAGACCTAAGAAATAATGCATTAGGCCCAGGTATTTCATCCCAAACTTTGCAACGATCTTGTTCTTACAATCTCTGATGAGATTTTCTTCTCTTGTTAAGAATAAGTCATCCACATACAATAGAAATATAACTGGCTCATCATTCATAACCTTGAAGTAAAGGTGAGAATCAACTTTACTCTTGGTAAATCCCAAGCTCATTGGGAAGCTATCAATTCTTCCATACCAAGCTCTAGGAGCTTTCTTTAACCTGCACAGAGCTTTCGTCAACCTGTAGACATGAGTATTTCTATCTTCAACTTCAAACCCTTGCAGTTGTTCTATATACACTTCTTCTTCAATAACACCATTTAAGAAGGGTGTCTTCACATCCATCTGGTGTAACTTCCACTTCATTTTGGATGCAAGAGCTATGATGGTTCTAATAGAAGTTTATATGGTTACAAGAGAAAACGTATATTCATAATCAATACCTTCCTTTTTAGAAAAACCACGAGCCACAAATCTTGCTTTATGTTTTTCAATACTTTCATATGTTGCATGTTTTATCTTGCATATCCACTTGGAATATACCACATATTTGTTCTTTGGTATAGGAAATACTTCCCATACATCATTCTTTATAATGGACTAGCATTCTTCTGTCATGGCATCCACCCATTCTTTCTTCTGAATGGCTTATTCAAAGAAAGTAGGTTCCTTTTCTATGAGATCACACATCAAAGCCATATAACTAGAGAATGGATTAGGTTTCTTGCATTGTCTCATGGTTCCTTATGGGGCACCATAAGTCTCTCCATATTGAATAAGTTCCCTTTCCCAGGTTGGCTTTCTCTTGTGAGAGATCGTCATTCGGGGAGGTTCTTGATATTCTATCATATCATGATATTCTGGAATCTCATCATCAGGGGTAACTGTAACTTCCTTCACATGTTCTGCAACTCTGGGAGCTACAGGTTCTTCTTAATATACTTCTTCAAGATGGTGTTTCCTTGATATTGTGAGTGTTTCATATTCATCAAAGGTTACATCTATGTTTATCTCAACATGATGGTAAACTGGTATGTAAATTCTAAAGGCCTTAGAGACCTCATAGTATCCAACAAATATTCCCTTCTTTCTTGAAGGATCCAACTTAGTTCTCCTTTCTTTCGGAATGTGTACAAACAATGGACAACCAAATATTTTTAGATGGCTTACTTCTATCTTCTTTCCGGTGAACATTTCCTCCGGGGTTTTGAATCCAAGTGCACTATGGGATAATCTGTTTTGGACATAAACTGTTGTTCTTGCTGCTTTGGCCCATAAGTGCATTGGAAGATCTTGATCGTGGATCATAGTCTTCATTGCTTCCATTATTGTTCTATTATTTATTTCTACTACACATTTTTCTGAGGATTATAGGGAGTGGTGACCTCCCTCTTAATATCTATATCTCTGCAAAATCTTCCAAATTCATTTGAGGTGTATTCTCCTCCATTTTCTGACCTGAGTATATTGATTTTTCTTTCGGAGAGATTTTCTATCAAGGCTTTGAATTCCTTGAATTTTCCCAATACTTCATCTTTTGATTTCAAGAAATAAACCCAAGTCTTGTGATAATAATCATCAATAAATGACACATAGTATACATACCCACTAAGAGATGTTTATGGAATTGGACCACATACATCTGAGTGGGTGAGCTCCAAGATTCCTTATGCTTTATTGTCTCTCTTTGGGAAAGGATTATTTATGTTCTTTCCTTGTGAACATCCCTTGCACACACCTTCATGATCAAATTTGAATTATGGTAAACCTATAACTACCTTTCTTACATATAGTAAGGATTTGTAGTAGATGTGAGCTAGTCTTCTATGCCAAAGTTCACATGGACTCTTAGTGGAGTGAGTCAAGGATGCATCTTCTTCAGGTTATGGTAAATTTTCCTTTATGAATTTTGCAAGGTCATTCTCTTCAAGAATGAGTGAAATCCTGTACTTCTAGGAAAGTAAGTTTTCCACACCTTCTAACTTGTCAACAAGCTTAGTGCTTGTAGACATATTGACCTGGATTTGAGAAAATGACCAAAAATTGAAAGTGCCCAGAAATTGAATCGGATCTTACCAAGAGATGTGATGGGATGAGGCGAGTAGGTTGGAGCTTTCTGATTTCAAAAGTTTCAAGTTTTACCCCTTGAAACTAGACTTGCACAAATATGGACTGGTACTTCTGGTACTAGTTCTAGTTTCCTGGTTTTCTGGGTATCTTGTACCAATGAAAACTAGGGTTTCACTTTCTGGAAGATTTGGCCACTGAAAAGGTGCACTCAAGATGCCAATGAGTTCACTAGGCTAGGGTGCCCTTCCCTAGATGGTTTTTAGTCAGAAATTTCCTTCCAATAAAAAACCCTAATTTCCTTGTACGACAACAATGATGTTTTTGGTTACCTAGTGAAATGTGCTCTACTCAGTTTAGCTTTGATACCATGTTAAATTTAGAGCTGCTATTAATTTCTTTTCAATTTACTAGAAAATAATAACATAAGAAGGATTACTGAGAGAAACATGAGCACAAGGTACACAACATTTTATCTTGGGAAAGCCTCATGGGGGAGACAACCCCAAAAAAACTTCCTTAATATAGAGTGCCAATACAATTCCAAGATAAAGGACCAAACCACCAAGAATATATAATACTAAGCATGAGCCTCTCTCTTCTCCTTCTAACTGTATCTTCCTTCAAAAATTTCACACTAGATGAGTGACTTGAGTGAGTGAGAGAATGAGGTGCCATCCTCTCTTATTTATACTAGGTGATAGGCACTAGGGTTATGTTTCTTCACCAAGCAGGACCAACTTCTTCAACTAGTGGTTAAAACCACTTTAACTATCCCTAGGGGCCAACTTTAAAAAAAAACACCATATAACTATGGTTTGACCAATCCACAAAAGGGGATTTGGTATTATACAAAGACCGACATGATCAATCCACAAAAATGCTTTTGATCTATATAATAATAACTCAATTATAATTAGAATATTCTTCACAGTTACAATATTTCAACAAATCTCATGGTCACGGAGTATTGTCTAGTACTTGTGCTATGCCCCCTAGCTACTGACAAAGATGGTCAACATACGACATAGCCTTGGAATGCACTTGTTGTTGCAAAAACAATTGGAATTTTAAAGCATCTATTAAGGTTGGGACACATGACATCATCTTGATAGATCTTGGCTAAGTGGAGGGAATGAAATTGCGGATAAAGGGGTCAGTCCACTATTGCTTGGCCCCAACTAGAGTTGGTTGAACTTACGACTGTGTGGGATGGGGGTATGGAGATCAATTTCCAACCACATCATTATTGGAACCCCTATTGTGGGAGGTTGCAGACTGTTTCTATTATCATGCGACTTCATCCTTCTTTCAATCATGATTGTGCTTAGTGCATGTCTCGAGATTAGTATTGTTCTCAATTGGAAGTGGTTGAATATGTACATGCCATTTAACCATGCCTTGTTGGATGTCATCCTCGGTAATACATAAAGGGAGGAGTGACATTGCAACACCTTGATTATCATTGGGATATATGATAATATTATGGAAAGTACATTCAAATAAAAGGTATCCATCATACATGTCCATGAGGGTGCGTGGAAGGATTTCTTGCGAAGTGGTTTCCTGGATGAGTTGTTGGTACCATTCCCAAAAAAAAATCATTGTGAGAATATTTGGTGCGAAGATCCTTGCTCTCATGCAGGAATAGGAAATAGGGAGCTTCAAAGGCATGCTTACTTCGAGTAGATCATTCTAAACCCTAAGGAGGTTGTCAGAGTACCATAGTTAGTAGTAGTAAAATCCAACTGTAATGAAACTCTTTGTCGAAAGTTTGGGTATCTGAGAAGTCATCAATGAATTCATTGAACACATATTGAGCCCACAAAATTTGAATCCTGACAAAACATCATTAATTTTCAACGATGACCCTGAATGGGCACTTTTCCTTGGTAAAGTTGTGTAGTATTTTATGGGCTATGAGCTACACAACAAAGAAAAATGGTTTGGAATTGATTTCTAAAATGATTACTCCATGCCTACCACAACGGGCAATGTACGTGTCATAGATTTATTGTTGGGTAGCATCCTTAGCAGTTAGGGTTTTCTTCGGCTCCTCACCCTGCATGGGTAGGCTTGTCACATGACATATTGCAGATTCATATACTAGATAATTTCCCCCCCCCAACCACAAGTACCAATAATGTATTCATGTGAGTAACAGGCAGACGCACATGGTGAAAATATTTTTAGCCCAAAGTGAGGACAATCAATCAGGGGGAGAATTCTCTCTTGTCTAAGAGGATGGGCCCACTCTTCTATGAGCACTAATGGATTTTTGTCTGCACTTCAAATGGTGTAGGCATAATGGTGGAAGGCCAAGGTGGGGAAATTATTGGGGCCGTGGACATCCTAATTGATCAATTGGACATCATGTACCATCCTTGTGTTGGGAACTCGTGAAAGTCACATGCTTAGGTAGTGTCAGTTCTTTTGTTTTTCAGTCGACAAAAACCCTTGATCTATTCTAGCCATGTGGTTTTCTTGACAAGGCCATGGGAATTAATTTGTCGGGAACCTATAAAATTTATTGTTAGGGACATGGGTAGATAGTTTTTTTCACTATTCTACTATTGTGCCCTTTAGACTAAGATTGGGGGAATTTTATAGATGGAGGAAGGTCTATCTGGATCTGACTAGTATTAATGGAGAAAATGGAAATTTACCAAGTGAGAATTGCAATACAGCTAGGGTGTGTGTCGTGAGTAATCGCCACTAACTTCCATCTTATTTAATTGTACCATATTTCAAAAATCCCATCACCTTTTTAATTGATTATACATTGTGTGAGTTGTTACTGCCAATGTTTTTTATTCCATAAACATATCATTCCTTAGGTAGTAAATGGTAGATGATGACCAAGTTTACTACCACACGTGTAGGTTCTTCGAGAAGGTCGTAGCATATATTTTCGGTGTCCTCGTTAGTGATGTTTTGTGTAGGTACTATATAATAGATACATCACCATCTTGATGTGTGAGAAGCCTAGGACCACAGGGCCCAAAGTGTGAGAGAGAAATCTATGTATATGAGCGCATGTGATTAATCGAGGGGTACCATGCATACTTCATGCGCCTCTCTATATGGGTGTTTATTAGCTATGGAAGTGGAGTGGACCTAGGTAGGTTACAATGCCTCTTCACTTGTATCCATCCTACCCACTTTATCTCCTGAGTATCTATGACTATGTGATTCTTGTGGACTTTGTTTGTTTTCTCAATGGGGTTAGTGGTGACAGGATGAGCCAAAGGTATTTCTTCTAGAAGGGATGTTGTAGAAGAATGCTTCCCCTGTGTAGTATTTGATTCCTTATTGTGTGTGATAGAAACCCAAGGTTATGGGAGAGAAGTCGTATTTCGACTCCTTATTTTTTACCTTAGCAAGTATCTGTGGCATGTTTGATGTGGATGTGTGGCTATCCACCAACATTTGTACAAACACATATATTGAAGAATGTACATGTTGGGTCTAAACCTTTCCTGCATGGACGCATTGACAACTTCCCGCTTCCCTTCCACGATAGGGTTCCCAATGTGTAACCTACCAGTGCGTAGGAATTCCTAGGAGTATCGTATCAAGTGCATGAGCCCTCTAATGCTCGGGAATGTGTTGTATCCATGCAATAAATTTGTGCATCGGTTCTAATCCATCGTACCGATATGATCCAAATTCTTCCTTGTGTTCCTCTGTAGATATATATGCGCACACCTCCTTGTTGACACTTCATATAGATTGTTTTTCCACCTATCAATGGCATCCTTAGAATTTGTGTCATAAGACTTGACACTTCTCCATCTTAACTCTCCATCTGCGGTGGGGTTGATGTAGTCCTCCCCGCGACCTGTGATATTATAGATATTTTCAATGAATGAGATTCATGCATCCTCATCCACTGGATCATTATACATGTAACCTTCATATGGATCTAGTGTTGAAACCACGTGCATGGTGTCTGTTTCAAAGGACATCTACCTCTTCTTCAAGTTTAACACTGAATTATTATTAAAGGCCTAATCAATGCCAAGTAATGTAGGATATGGATCATATTCATCCATAATTTCTAGGACCTCAAAGTCAACCTGTGTTTTACTCCTTCTATGTTCACTTACACCTACTCTAGTCAATCGATTGGATATATTTTGTAATGATTGACCAACTGCATTTGGATGGGTGACCATAACAACTTTGGTTTACCCATCACCTCCCAAGATTTCTTCGACAAAATATTCATGTCAGAACCTATATCCAACATGATTCCATCCATTTCATAGCCACCAAGTTCTGTTGTCATATTAAATTCTTGACCAATGCGCTTTTTCTTGCTGACCTGACATACATATCTATCTGGCAGTGGAGTTGATATGGTTCCCTCCACTCCTTGTTCCTTCATGAAAGTAACTAACATTTGAGACAACTTACTTGCAGCTTCTAGATCATTCAACAGTTGTAAGCAACAACGCAATAAATAACTTACTTGGTCTTCATATTCTTCCTTTAGACCCAAGTCATCTGTAACACACCCAACCCATAAATAGTATTTCTAGGGGTGGGGCATCAATTTTTTCTCTTTCCCTGGTTCATATTTTGTCCCTTGCTTAAGAAAAAACCTCTTGAAGGAACTTCGGGAGTTCCCAAAACTGTTGTCAAAATATCATATCATCGAACCGCAGAGGAGATCCATGGTCCACATCCTCCACTGAGATCCTACGGTAAGGAGGGGGATTTGGCAATCTGGGCATAAAACACATTTTTCCAAAACCTTGAAATGTTGAAATATCACAATGTACCCCTAGCCCTTCGACGTTCGGCCTTCGACGATCAACTATTCTCATCGAGCATTCCCTTTTTCCACACTATTCCAAGCTTCCAAACTCCTGATATCTCTCCATGTGGCCTTGGCCCGTTGGATATTGGTATTCGATGATTTGCAATGGAAATTACTAAATTGTACCACAACCCTCATATTTTGAACTCCTGAAGCTATCTAACCTCTTAGAGTCCCGGACACGTCACCAGTCATGTAGGCTAAGCGGCCATGAACCATAAATTGACACATGGTGAGGGTCCAGGGATGAAACGTGTCCACGATAGGGAGTGACACAAGTTGTGATCTAATAGGAAAAATGAGTGTGTGAATCATCCAGAACTGGGTGACACGTGGCATGCATAATGTGGGTCCATGTCACCTCAGATGACGCCAACGTGCCACATCATCTTAGACCGTTAATTGTCCAACCCTTTGATATAACGGTCACTAGGATTCCACATAGATCATTAGATCTATGACTCTTGTTACTTCACGGGTCCGGGCTCCAATGCCTACCAAATATTCTTGACACAAATTCTCCTAAGAGACGAGTCCCCGGACTCTTGGATCTTGCGCCACATGTCCTCTTCGACCAACGGTCTAGATTTACTTCAGTGTTCGCGACTTCGGCAGTTTTCACACCTTGAAAACTCTCAGACAAAATCTTCCAGAGTACGAAGTCTCTGGACCACGGGATCACTTGCCACGTACCCCATCATCCAACGGTCTTAGTTCAATGGTCGATACTTGACAGGGAACGAATAGGGGCCATGTGTCGCTCCATGATGTGCTCCCGATTAGTCGGGTAGTCAAAGGTGGGTCCCTTAGATCGACGATTCAGAAGGATCCGAGGATCGACGACCCACGTTACTTTGGCAGTTCAATATTTGAGAGTTCAGTGAGTGTGTCTCTTGACTTTCTTTTTGGACCACACCAGATCTATGGACATGTGTCCCTCCAGTTTCAATGGTACAAATTAACTCCATGACTCTGGCCTTCAAGGGTTTCGACACTAGGCCATTCCAAATCTCTCGAAGTAAGAGTTTTTCAAAGTGCTTAATGCCTCCCTTCTTATGTCTGATATGACGGCTGAGAGAGATCCATACTAGATCCCCAGATTGATGGTCCTCATTGATTCACAACTTCAACCTTTGGCTAATTTCGAGGATTGTGGAGTCACAAGTGTCGAAGTCCTGAAGCCAAAATGGCTAGCTCCTTTCGGGCTAGAACAGGGTTCCTAGGCCCTGGTGACATGGATAATTTGGGAATTATAGGGGCTAAGCACTAACCCTTTAGCAATAATAAGGTTAAGGACATGGGCACAAGCCCTTGGTCAGATGGGAAACTATTATAAGGGAAAAATGATCTTCTCCCACAGAATTCAGACTTAACATTCCTGCTAAGGTAAACTTCACAGGGTTCGCAGGACTTAGACATTTCAATCGATCCTAACCCAACTCTCCTGCGGACTCACATCCCATGAATCTCTAACAATTAAAATGAGATAAGTCCAAGATCACATAGATATAAAAATTTACATAAATAAAAAAAAAATTCTAACAATTGTTCAAATACTGAAAACCTGAATCATAAACAAATCCATTTCATCATCACATCCAATATAATACACAGAGTATGAAAATACTTATCAGAACTGGAAAATGTGAAGCAACTGCTGAAAGGGGTGCTTGTTTCCTCTCAACCATAGGCACAAACACTCCTATTGGATTTACCACTAGCCAACCCCGAGCTATACCATGATTCTCTGAGAGATATTCCTACTCTTTGCTCCACAACAGTCAGGGATGAAGGTTACTCTGCTTCTCCCACATAAACTGGGCAACTAGTTTTCTCTTCTCCAAGAAAGGAGGTTTGCATGAGTACTTCATCAGTCACTTTTCAACCTTGTTTATAATCTTGTAGCGAATCGCTTCCCCAAGCTTCTTATAGCCAGATCGAGCTTACTTCTCATCTTTTCTTTCTCAACTTCAGAATTGAAGTTTGTTCACTACTCTCCTCGGGAGAGTGTTTTCTCTATTCTGCTATCTCACAACTTTGTATCTGTTCCCGAATTACCTCATTTATTTCCTTCCTTTGCAAGGTTGCATGGGTCTGAATCCTAATTCGTGGTCAAGCCTGGAAGCCTTACAGATGGGTACCCTTCCCCATCTCCTCATTAACTCTTGAGGATGGCCTTCCAGCTACCATCCTGACAGGTAATTCGTTTATGGGTCAAAGGACTGTTGAGAAATTACTCCCAGTAGGTATTGGTCTAGTGAGGGTCATCTCAACCATAATCGGTTTCCCCGCACCATCTCTCTTATAGCATTCATGGTCTATCTTGGCAAACTTTCCCCCTTTCAGCAGTTGTGAAACACATATTCAAATTAAGATTCTATTAAGAACCAAAAATCCATACATTGACCCTTTTATACAAAGGTTCATCAAATCAAACATTCACACATATTTAGTTTTCCATAGTCTCTTGGACAGTTATAGTTATATTTACAAACTGGGGGAAACACAAGTATTACAATCCCCTCCCCCTTAAAGGAACATTGTCCTCAATTTTCTACCTATTGATGGGATTTTTATGTACATAAGAAAACAAAAATGGATATGATTTTCTCATGGCATCCTCCATTTCCCATGTAGCCTTATCTAGGCCAAAGTGTTTACACTACACCTTGACCTATGAAATGGTTTTGTTCCTGAGTGGGGTTTCCTTCCTATCTATTATGCATTGAGATTCTGGTAGAAACTCTCCCT
>SNQJ01S0042610.1:0-50808 GCA_010110895.2 Picea sitchensis
ATCTTCTGTTTTATGAATTCTGATTTTTATATGATAATATTTTATTCAATTAAAAATTAAAACTAAATTTATTTAATTATTTCATGTTTTACTATTATTTATTCTATATTGAAAATACTAATAATATAAATATTTTATTATATAACAACTTCTTTTGAAAACTATAATTCAATTAAATAAATTTTTAATTTCATTCTAAATCAAGCAACTCAAAATAAAATATAAAATAGACTCAGAACATAATACACAAAAAAAAACTACCAATACACTTAGCATTATGATAACCATATCCAAACTTTATATTCTTTTAAACTATTAGGAATTTATTGATTCTTAATACAAGTCATACATATGAATGCACATCTTTATTCAAGTAGTGTAATAACATTTTTTAAATGACACCAAATGCATTACCAATGAATATTTAGATATATTATATCAAGTAATAAAATTTGATAACCATACTCAAACTTTATATTCTTTGAAACCATTAGGAATTTATTGGATTTTAATACAAGTCATACACATTAATGCACATCTTTATGGCATAATGAAACATAACTCTTAATGAACATTGCAAAGCAATAGAACCATTGAAGAACATAGCAATTTCACATAAGTCAAGAAATATCATTGCAATGCGAAAAAACCATTAAGGAGTTTTGCAATCCATCATAATAATTTAGGAGTGTTACAATGTGAAATATAACCCTTTAGGAGTATCACAATGTGAAATAACCCTTTATCAATGTTTCCATGAGACATAACCATTTAGGAATGTATCAATTTGACATAAGTCAATCAAGAAACATACTCATTGAGAAATGTTGCAATCCAATATAAACCTTGAGGAATGTTGTGATGTGACATGACCCTTTATGAATGTTGCAAGGCAACATAACCATTAAAGATTGTAGAAATTCAACATAAGTCAACCAAGATGTATGTCACAACATGACATAGCCATAGTTGACCATAGCCAACCATGGTCAAACATGAACCATAGTCAACATGGTTAAACATGGTCAACCATATTCGACTATGGCTAAAAAGAGTCAACCATGGTAAAAACTGGTCAACCATAGTCAACCATGGCCAACCAATCTCAACTATGGTTAAACATGTTCAACCAAAGTCAACCAAATGAATTAGCATTGCATTTCAATATTTAATAGCATGATGGCTTCACCTTCATTGACCAATATCTTATAACATTCGTTTATAAAGGGGGCTTTAAAATTATGAAAAATAAATTTAATATATTGTATGTGTTGGCACGCAGTAGGAAGACCCAAGGTTTAGGGTATGAATAGACTACACAAGTAATCAATCTTAAATAAAGCTTGTTGTTTTTATTTACTTGCGTGTAGGGTGGATCATTGGAAGATTGTGTTGGACCAATGCCCAAGATTTTCCGGCATTCAACAACAACTGCAAAGCTGTTTTGGAAGCCAAGCCTCAAGTTTTCCTCCATTGGCACTTCGTTGAACCGATCGGCCTGTAATTTTGTATAAGATCATCAATTTATCTTTTATGGTGAAATAAAAAAAAATTATATGCAATTTATTATTTGGATACAATATTTGAGTTATTGATACTTACAATTCGTGCCACCAGATTCGAATCACCATGAAGCCCAAACTTGTGCTAGCCATGCTTTTCTAGTATGGCCTTTGTTTCCTTTGATGTTTCTCGAAGCCTATGAAAAGTTTGAAATATGTTAGATGTTGCAAATTTCATGTAAAAATAAAGAGTAATAAACATATAATTATATTGTCCAAAGTATTTCATATCTTCCTATGCCCAGTGGTAGCTTTCCCTGTTTTCTTAAATCCCTCTCCCTTCCATCATCCAACACAGATTTCCACTCCCTTACTAGAATCATTGGAGGGTTCTCATACCTAGGGTTCGTTTCTAGATGAACCCTATATTGGTCCCTCACAATCTTCATATGTTGGTTGGATTTCTTGAGGACCTCTGCTTGGTTGAAGGTATTAGCACCGAACAACCCAATCAAGCGATTAATTATCTCATATTTTAAATTTTTTCTTTGTTTATCACACCCTGTGTGGATGGTAGGCCCAAATATCTCTAGTGACCAATCATTTAGATGTTTAAAAAAAACATCATTTCCTACAAAATGATCATGTCATCATTAGTTTAAAAAGAATGATCTATGAGTAAATTTCAATTAGATTATATATAATAGTTAAAACATTTTTGTAATGCCTTGTATCTTCTCTATATTTATGGGAACAAGATTTTCGTCCACCAAAAATGTGGTCTATACAGTTATTGTTCTAATAACATAGGAAGATGTAGGAAAGTTTGCTTGAGAAATATCAATACTACTCTATGATGCATCGACCCATTGACCCTCTTCTACATGATCTGTCATGCATCAAACAGTAGAGGGTGCACCCACATCTTGCTTCTGGGGTGTCCTTCTATGTGTTGTCGACTATTCAGTTGAAAAAAATGGACTATTTATAGATGCACATGGGGTTAGATGCTCGTGATGTGAAGATTCATCAGTAGCATCAATAGTAGCAGTAGGCCCCTCACCAGGATTATGTGGACGCAAATACTCCTGTAAAAAAAAACCATATTTTAGTTCATCACATATACTAGTATAAAATGTAAAACCATAAATGAATTTTTCTTCTAATTAAATATCCCGTAGATTACATTCAAAGACTAAGATCTCATTGTCAAATGATCATTCTTTTCTCTAATCTCCTCTGTTTGTGGTAGAATGAATACCAAACGAAGGATTTCCGCATTTAATTTTTTTACGGACTTCTTTAACATATGAAAGGGGTTAAGTGATGATGCAATGTCAACATCGCACATTATCTCATCCACATCCATTTCTATGGATTTATTTGCTAATGGATATGTATCCTGCGACAAAAATATAGAAAACATTAATATCGAAAAAGCCAATATAGAAATATAAGAAACCAATAGACTCATCAAAAAAATATAATAACACAACATATTTAATTTGTACAATTACTATGGGCTATACCGGTTGGGTTGAGGATGGTGTCCTCTAATCTATCGGGGACTTGCTCTGGTCAAGCGCAACCTACAACAAAAATATTGAAAACATTAATATCGAAATGAAACCAATAGACTCTTGAAAAATAATAGTTAAAAAACACATTTGTTATATTTAATTTGTACAATTTACAATGGGGTATACCTGCTGCCCCAATAATGGCATTATCTCATCCATCGGGGACTTTCCCCGATCGACAACTTGCAACAAAAATGTTGAAACCATTAATATCGAAATGAAACCAATAGACTCTTGAAAAAACATAATTAAAAATGAGGTATACCTATTGCCTAGAGGATGGTGTCATTTAATGAAACATATTCCTTATATTGATTATATTGAAATGAAACATTAACAAAAAACATTAATTAACAAAAACATAAGTTATTAGATTCATTAATTATAGGTTCGGTGAAATGTTATATTTACCACTCCCATAGTAACAACATTTGTATCTATTTGATTCAAATTGTAATTGATCAACAACTCTTCCCTTGCAACTATTGATTTTATGGCACACACAAAAACATGATTTCCTTCACGCCCCTCAAATATGCAATTGGGTTGTTTATTTTTAGACCTAGGTTGTTTATTATTTATAAACCCTTCAATATTCCCTAATATTTTTGGCCTTCCATCAATGTACATACTCAATCCTTTATTTTTATTATTCTCTTTTAGTTGTAAATAGTTTGCAGACACCCTGTATATGCGCATACTACATGTATATTGGACCAGCCACATCCAATATTTGTAATTGTAGCAGGGTTCGACATACTCCATCAATTCAGTACATCTTTCATAACCCACATTTATTCCATCCATTTAAAAAAACCCCAAACCATGTCATGACGATGGTGCAATCCAAAATATCCTCTCGTTCACACAAAAATCTATGTTTAGACGAGGAAGATCCTTGGGTACCCATTGTTTCACTAGATGTTTGTACCTCAAGGGCACCTCGATGTCACCTATGGTATCATCATCATAAGGACATGACCCCCCTTTCACGAGAAAAATTCCATTCGTTTATGGAATTTTCTTCTAATCTTTTGACATCTAGTTGATCTCCCTCTTTTAGGCCTACTAGATGTCTCACTATTCTCTAGTATTCATGAACTTCCCTCCCTCGAGGAGGAAATATCTAACAACAACTTTTTTGGTTTTACCTGCACTCCATCTAATGAGAGTAATAGTTAACAAACATTTGTAGAAGGCTACAACAATCTCTTGATTCAGAAACATGATTCATTAAGAAATCATCCCACTCTCCCATGAATACCTCATTAAGTTGACCTAAACACCTCAATAAGAAATCCTCTCACTCTCCCATGAATAATATTTGTGTGTTTTGAAGGAATAAGAAAAGAAACATGGAAAGAGTTGCATACATGTGTTACTATATTCACTAACAAAATCGATACAAATTTCGATTGCAAGCTAAATGCATAAAACTGCTATGAAAACCTCTTTGGCACCCTCTATCTCATCTCTTTCCTCAGTGTGTAACCAAAATTCACTACTTACAAACCCTTGTATACACCCACACATCCATCATCATTTCACACATCCATCATCATTTCAATCATATTACTCTCTATTTAATCTCTCTTCACTAATCATATTGTGACTGGAAGATTTGATTAATGTCTATACATATATATATGCACCACAATTGAGCAAAGAAGTATTGTATGTAACTCTCGATCAGAAATTATCGAGGGAATTTGGTTTGTTTTTTTTTTCTTTTTGTGAGGAGATATGGAAACAAGAAAATAATTGTAACAATCATTGTAACAATCAATAGGAGTATAGTGAGGTCTACTAAGGAGAACGTAGAGTGGAATGCTAGAGGACTATGATGTATACATATTTTGAAATGAACAAAGGCCTTTGGCGAGATAGCTGGAACAAACAATTTATTTTTATAGTAGAAGAGACATACACAAGACATGAATATTGGTGTAAATTTTAAGTAAATCTATATGTATCTTTTTTTCCCTTAAAAGGGAGTTTATAATATCGTTCAAGCATCTGACTTATGTAATCTTAATCTTAACTGAATAAAATTATGAATTTTCTCCGATGAAAAAAGTGTTAATCACAATGAGTAGTGTTGTAACTCGCATGGAACTAAGACAATATGTTTCTCTATTATATTTATTATAGTGTGATTGGTCACCAAATGTAAATATTATAGATATTGCATCGACTACACATGGCTTTCATTCTACATCTTATTTTATGTATATGAGAACAATAGTGGTGTATGATTTGAATGGTCTCATTTTCGAGGGTGTAGTGTCATAATTGTTCCATTACTTGAACAATGTAATATATTTATTTTATATAGTTGAAACACCTATGTATAATGTCATTACATATCTCTAAATGAAATTTAATAGGATTTCCATGCTGGGTGAGCACTGTACCAAGAACATAATTTCCATGTCTAGTGAGCATTGCACCAAGCACATAATTTGATGCATCGGTCTTAATATTGAATGGGAAATGGATGTTTGGCATGAATAACACTAACATAGATCATATCATTTTCTTGACTTCTTCAAATTAACGTCAATGTGTTGGAATCTAGTGAAAGGTTTCCTTAGTGTGCATAATGTGGTTCAACGACTAAGAAATTTGAGCAAAACTTAACACAATTTCTTGATAAAAGTTCACGAGGCCAAGAAAAAATTGTATCTCTATGATGTTGCACAATAAAGGAAAATTCTTTATGGCCTTGAACTTTTATAGATATATAGGGATATAAACATGGCCAGTGATGAATCCCAAATACTGAATATGTATTGCATCAAAGGTACACTTACCAATTTTTTTTGTAATTTGTGTTGGCATAGTGTGCCCAAGATGCATGTTGCTTGATATGTTCTTTCGATGTCTCATTATAAATAAGGATGTCTTACAAATAGAAAATGACAAAGAAGTTGGTGAAGTGCCAGTTGATAATTTTGTTCATTAGGTATAAGAAGGTGGATGTAAAATGACTAAAGGCTAAAGGTGATGACTAAACATACATAGATACCGTAAGTTTTGAGTGTTGTTTTCTAAATACCAACATCATTAATAGATACATGATGGTAGTCAAGTTTGAGCCTAATATTGGAGAAGTTTTATGTGCCTTCCATTTGTAAATAATATCATGAATACATGGTAGAGGGTATTAATTCTTGACATATCTTGTTAAGGGTGTGATATTTGAAATAAGAACACCATGAGCCATCCTTCTTGGGTGCAAGTATCGTGGGGTTTCCACATGAATATTTTCTAGGTTTGATCTTTCCTTATTCAAGTATTTATTGAATCTGTTTTCAGATCTCATCATTATCCCATATCAATCTATGATAGAGTGGGCTATATAGGAGTAGATACTATGTAACCATGTTGATATTATTTTGAATTGAGAAATACACTAGGATGACTTTGGGATCTTGGAAGACACAATCATACTTATACATCATAGCACGAAGTTTTAATTTATGTGCCAAGGGATGAGTCATGAGAACCAAGTTTTAATTTAATTTGTGTGGTATGATTTGTATGGCCTTCCAAGTATATTTCCCAACTATATAAAGATGCAACATTATAATACTATCCAATTTCATACATATTTTGGCGGCAACATTGTTGGTTCTCTGATAAAATCCCCCTTTGGTCACTTTGTTTATGATGTTGTCTACCCCTTGGCTCTTGATGTCGTTGTCTCACCCCACAGTCTCTCCCCCTTGTCTCTTGTTTTCTTTGTCTCACCCCACAGTCTCTATTCCTCTGATAAAAATGAGAAAATCCCCCTTGGTTGTGGGTTCTCTTGTTTTGTCTTTGTCGCAGGGTTTGGGCGTCACTCTACCTCCTCCAACTAGAAGCTATGAATTGTTGCAGGGTTTGGGAAATGGTATACCTCCTCTAACTATAAGCTATGAATGGGCACGGGTGAGGGAAGGGGGATTTTATTATGTTTTGTTTTGTTTATTTGAATTTTTATGTTTTTTTAATGTTTTAAATTTTTTATTATGTTATAATATATATATATATATATATATATATATATATATATATATATATATATATATATATATATATATATATATATATGATGTCTCTTTGAACCTTAATAGAATTAATATAATTAACATATCTAATATAATTAATAGATAACCTTATAAAAGTAAGAAACAAGCTAACTTAAAGGTAAGAACAAGGAAACAACATTCCTTTTTAAGGTCCCTTAGAGATAATTCCCCATAAGGGATCTTCTCATGATTGTTTTATCCCTAAAATTTAGAGGGATTTTAATTCCCTCCAAACAATTGATCATTTATAGATTAGTGGATACCATCAATCCATCAATTCTTTTCTTGCAAGAAACGATTATGATGGTGACATATCCCTCTTCTCTTATGAAAGGATAGGAATTTTCTGCTATCGACACTCGAGAGTGATTAGGGGATTTTATCATGGTCTGGAAAAAGGACTCTCTATCTCTCATAAACTCATGGGACTTCCCATTATTTCTTGGCACCTCTTTATTCTCTATATATCTAGCTAAGGAGTTCAAATGCATTGACATTTATGACCCTTATGTATACAGACAGATCTTTTGGGTAATTTCACTAGAAAAAATCTTAGTTCCACTTAATTTTAGTGTTTCTATGAGGAGACACACATTTTACTCTAGAATATTATTAAATTTGGGGCCCAACAGCTCAAATGGATCCCCCCATAGACTTATTCAAATTTGAAAAATTGAGTGAGCTAGGTTGCACAATATACAACCCGTAAAAATATATTTTACTTGGAGGATTATGAGAACATGGGAGGCTTAGGTGGCCAACATCCTGGATTGTTTAGTGACCTCTAAATCATTTTTGGATAAAAATATTCAGTTCAGGAAATGGTCTCTTAGTGAGTGACTTCGTATAAACTTATCATCTTGGAACAACTCGCTCAAAGGAAAATCCCCCAACCCTTTCAAGGTAAACCCATCCTAGTTGTAAGATGATTGCTTTCTAGAGATCATAAAGGGAAGTAGAAAACCATTTAGTCCTTCCCTCCCAAAATCACCCTTATTCAGTTCCAAAATAACCTCAAAAAGGGAAATTAAAGAAACTATTAAATGTTCTAAAGAAATAAAGAAGAAAAGATGTTAATTAGAGGATATTGGGGAAAATTTGGACCTCTATTACCAAGGTGATGGATAGGGGTACTTCTCACACCCTTGGAAATATGAAATAAAGCTCTTGAGGAAAAAAGCGAGGTGAAATTTTCTCAATACTAGAAAGGAATGGAGAAAAAAGGTTAGGCGATTTGGCTCTAAGTTGGATAGCTTGCTAGAACTTCCATCACTTTGCAAATAGTTTAAATATGATTAAGACAATATGGTGAATTGAAAATTCATATGGGACTAGAGCTTTTTCATTCTCTAAAATAGAAAAAAGATTTTGTTACTTTATCTCTCCATTCAAAGATAAAACCAATGCCACCATAGATGTTATTTTATGGTAACTAGTTTCTCCTTGAGGTTCATAATATAGAATAAAACAAAATTATAATGGATGAAATGTCCAAAGAGGAACTCCTCAGTACCCTTCATATCTTCCAAAAAGATAAAGTTCCAAATCGAAATGGCCTTCAAATTGATTTTTTTCTAGGATTTTATGATTTCATTGGAAGTAATCTTTTGAAGGTGGTCAAATATTCCAAATCAAATAGTCAAAATTTTAATGCCTTTAACTACACATTCCTAGTGTTGATAACTAAGTCAAACAACCCTTCAAAGTTTGACCATTGTAGGCCTATCTCCCTCTGTAATTTCATTTACAAAATTATCTCCAAGATGATTGCTTGAAGGATAAAAATAATTCTATCAAATCAGATTTACCTAGAGCAATTTGGATTTCACAAAGTATAATAGATTCATGAAGAAAATGGAATAGTGCAAGAGGGATTGCACTCCATCAAAACTAGAAATAAGAAATCTCTTACCTTAAAGTTTGACCTCTCCAAGTCCTTTGATATGGTAAGCTAGGTTTACCTCAAATGTCTTCTCATTCATTTGGAATTTACTCATGCTTTGTGACTTGGACTCTTATCTATATCAACTCTACTTATTTAACTATTCTTATAAATGGCTCAACCTCCCCCTTTTTTTAGAGCTTAAAGAGGTATTATATAGGGTTATCCTCTTCTTTTCCTTCTAGTGTCTAAAAGACTTAGAATATTATAAAGGAAGCCTCAATGCACAGAGAATAAAAGGATCAACCTAGGGACCATGTAACATAGCTCATGTATTTGCTGTCACATTCTCACTTTTTTGTGAAGGGATAAGGGAATCAAAGGACTATCTCAATGAACTTTTGAACATTTTTTTTCAAGAAACAGGAATGAAGATCAATAGGGATAAACTCTCCCTCTAACTGATATTATTAGTGTGTTGGGAAGAAACAACATCTCTTGAAGGAAAACCATTATAGAAAAACATCTCTTGAAGGAACAACATCTCTTGAAGGAAAAACATTATAGAAGGGCAGTTGGTTATGGATGGCTGAGAAAATATATAGAAGGAGGTTAATGCTTGGTGAGAGAAAAAATGGATCTCCAAATCGGGAAGGATGGATGGTCTTATTTAAGGTAGTGTTTGAATCCATTTTGGTCAGCTAGATGTACTTAGCCTAGAACCCAAAATGGGCGTCGGGGAAAATTAAACAACTTTGATTTTGCTTATTATGGTTAGGGGACATTGAGAGAAAAAAATGGTTTTATCCTTTTGGAAAAGGTTAACCACTCCTTTCGGGCTGCCGGAGGAGATTTTAACTTCGTCAAGTCATGGATTTGAAATATGATGTTCTTATCTCTTCACGGAATATACCTCCAACATGAAGGCTTGCATGGTGATATTTCAACTAAAGGAGCATCTTCTAGTGCAGAAGGCCACTCCTACAGAGATGAACATGGTCTTGAGGTAATCATGGGAATTGTTAGTGTAATATTCAGGATATAAAAATTAGCTCCATTACAAAAATAAAATGATAGGGAAATGGCGGATAGGCAACAATATATGGAACAACACCAAAATAATACCAAAAAATGATACCAAAATAACACCAAAAGAAGTGAATTCTTGAGAGCCAATTTTCACTTTCTCTTCCCAAAGGAAACATCCCAGCAGAGGAAGATCTTTATTACAATATTATCCAAGACAACAATTCTCATTCCCTTGACTCCTATTTATACTAAATATGTCTATCAAAAGAACCATCTAGGAGAGTCTTCTAGCTAGCTTCTATTAGGTATTCTTACATTGACTTATTCTTCATGGTGGTAGGCCCTTAATATTAGAATTTATTACATGAATATATTATTCTACCTATGCTGAGGGAACAGGTCCCTAACATGTCCTCCCCATAAAAACAACCTTGTCCCCAAGCCTTGAGATGAGGAAATTGTTGTAGAGGAATAATGAAGCTAGTTGACAAGTGGAATGCAGGTTGAATCTTTTCCATTGGACTAACACTTCCTTGATAGTTTAAGTTGGTAGGAAATGCTCATGTTAGTCCAAAAATTCTTATGGTTGTATCCAAATGGAACCTTCTTCATCTTCCAACAAAGGAAGGTTGGTTTGATTTTAGCACTTAGTTCAATCACCTTCTTTAAAGTGAGAGGACACCAAGAAACATGATGTAACTTAGAATGATTGGGAAAAGATTCATGATAGACCCACTTGTCCCCTCTTGATCTTGAGTATAAGGATGCGTAAAATTTGGGCCCCTAGTTTGACAGTAGTGGGGCCTTGAGGGAATTTTTCTTGTAAGGTTGTAGTGAAAGAAACACCCGGTCCCCTTCAAAAAAATTGATGTTCAGAGAGACCTGGATCTTCTTGTTGCTTCATGCAATTTTGGGACATGACCAAATTCTCTTTGAAGTCACGGAGAATAAGCCTCTCTCAAACTCAGCATTTAGTCCATTTACTGGAACCTTTAAAGGACACCTAGTAAATATGATAGAATTGAAGGTGGATTTTCCATACTCTACTTAAAAGAGTCATACAAGTATATATGGTATGAAGTGTTTATCACCATTTAACTAGTTATGAAAACCAGTGAACCCTTTGATTTTTATTTTCCGAGGAAAACACTTACCCTAAAATATGTTTCCAAAAACTTGTTCACAACTTCAATTTTACCATCATTCTGGAGATGATAAGTTGTGCTGAGATAAATTAGTTCTTGTGGAGTTGAATAGTTCTTGCCAAATGTATGGTAAGTTGGGTCATGATAAAAGCAATAAATTCATGGCATGCCATGAATATTGAGACTGATCCATGAAAAGTTGACCACGATGGATGTTATAGTAGGTAAGACAACATAAAAGGAGCATACTTGAAGGAAATCAACTTCTGCATGATGATTGATTTATTTCCTAATTTAGTTAATCCCACAATAAAATACATAAAGCGATATCATGAAATAGTAGGTGGGATCGGGAGTGGTTGTAGTGTGTCAGGGGATTTTATTCTTTCTCCCTTGTTGCATTATTTACACATCACATTAAGACACAAAAGGAAATTATGAGCGTCCTTTTCATACCATCCCATAAAAGAACGTTTGACCACTATCATAGGTTTTTGGTAAACCTATATTTCCTAGTTGTGGATGTAGCATGAAGCTCGAGGAAAATACCATGGATTTAAGTTTGGTTGTTTACTTAAATACAAAGCGACCTTTTTAATGAAGTTCATCATGGAGGGCAAAGAGTATACAGAATTTGGAGGTGGAGTACCAATTGTTGTATCGGATGTAGTTTGAAATTATCGTGGCAATTCCCTGAGTAGTGGCTTGGGTGTCTGGTATAAAGAAGGAGAGAGAGAAAAAGGACCCTTAATCTTCATATTTTAGGAAAGTGCATCCATAACCACATTATCTTTTCATTTCTTGTAAAATGATCTCATAATCATATCCAAAAGAGCTTAGTCACCCATTTTCTTGCTCCGGGGAGGAAATGCATTATTCAGGAAATGCTTGAGGCTATGATGATGTATCTTAATTTGGAAGCATTATTGCAATAGATAGGGCACCAAAGATCAACAAGCATGCATAATATGAAACATTTTCCTTTCATGAATTGGTTGGCAAATTTAATTGAGACAGTTATTTGTTGTTAAAGGGATTGACCCTCTTGCATAAGAACGACGCCAATTCCTTTCACTTGAAGCATCACATTTCGGGACAAAGGTCTTTTTGAAATTAGGAAAGGGCTAGAATTTGGAGTGGTACTATGTGTGCCATCTTCAAGGCTTGAGAAAATCTTGGTAATACGGAGTCTAGGTGAAAAGAATTTTTTAAGGAGTGCAATGAGAGGGAATGCAATCTTTCCATAATTCTTAACAAACTTGCAATAATAACATGTTAAGCCCAAAAATCACATGAGTTTTTGAGAGTCTTTAGGTGAGGCCAATCTTGCATATCTTCAATTGTTTTAGGATACCACGATGCCGTCCTTTCCAACAAGATGACCCAAACACTCTGCAGAGGTGCCAAAAGAACATTTAGATTGTTTGAAGAAAATTTAGTGCTTTAAAGGAGAGTAGATGGAGAAATTGATCAACATGAGCAAGATGGTTTTTCAAGGGATTTTCTATAGATGAGGATATCATCAAGAAAAATAAGACAAAATGATGGAGAAAAGGATGGAAGACATGATTCATGAGGCTTTGAAGTCGAGAGGGAGGATTCTACATAAGCCAAAGGCATGACCAAAACTCATAGTGGCCCTCATGACTTCTAAAAGGTTGTCTTAAGATGTTTTCCTCTTTCTTAATAATATGGATCTGGTGGTAGCGAGGCAGCGAAGATCAAGTTTAGTAAAATAATTAGCACCACTCGGTTCTCAGAGTTCATCAATGACATAGACCGGAAATTTGTCTTTGACGGTGAGATTTTTGAGGGAATGAAAGTCAAGACACATGCTCCATGTATATTTCTTCATGACCTTGGCCATATTAAGAGTAGGTCCTGTTATGAATTGCTTGCACATTAAAAGCAGTTCTTGGACATTTCCTCCATTTCTATGCATTTTTTTGTAAAATGGGTGATGATAGGGACGGATATTAGGAGGAAGGCTTCTACAGGACAAGGGAATAGAATGATCATGAGCACAAAAGCTTAGGAAGGAGAGGAGTCCCTAAGGAGTGGAAAAACCAACTTGATCTTTGTATAAGATGGATTGGAGTCTTGCATAGAGAGGTATCCTAGTTGCTTATGTATGGATTTGCGCAATGCCAGATTGACCTTTTTTTAGCATCTTTTCTCTGCGATGGGAACTAATGATCTCAGGAATAACATTGAAGTGCCTTGGAGACTTATTTATTGAATTCCTCTACAGTGAAAATGCATAGTTAGACTATTAAAATCCATGAGATGGGACCCAAGAATCCTTAGCCAATGTGCACCCAACACAATATCACAACCGCCCATGTCAATATGAGCCTGATATTTAGGTGGTAATCCCTTAATTTGGAGATGCATATTTTTCCTGCGCACCATCCACATTTCATGGACCCACCATTACAATCCATGATTTGGAAATTATTATTTATACGGATACTAAATGGATTTCATCAGGAAATTCAACGATGAATAAAATTAAGAGTGTTTCCACTATCAACAAGGTATTAGCCTTCCCTAGCCAGTGTAGCCAGTGATTTGGTTTGGGAAAGCAGGTGAGAAGGAATTTAAAATGGTCAGTTCTACTTTGCATAGGAGGAGTATAGAGAGGGAGGATTATGTCCCTGATGGTTTGGTGACCTACAGACACAAGGGAGCTTCAACCATTCTATTCCTAAAACATCCATAGAGATATTGCAAAATATTTTATTCCCTTACACTTGTGAGAAAATATTTTTCATCTGATCTCTTTCAAGCATTTGATTTGAAAAACGTTCAACCATTTATTTATATCAATTTTGGATATTTAAGTGAGTAGAAGGAGTGGAAGTTCTTGATTAGTGTGAGGAATAAAGAGAGGTTTCTAGTTTTGAAAGACAACCTATGTGCTTCCTTATCTTATTTAGTATCATCCACCAGCCTCTGAGAGTTGAATACATGGGGACATGGGCTGAGTCCAGCATCCTTGAGGCTACTGTCCTTATTCTAAAAAAATCATCAAACATGCCCTCTGTGTGAAAACCCGATTCGCTCAAAAGCTATAAAGTCTTCCATTGTATAGATTGTTTTAAAATTTGTCAAATGACATAGAAAGTGGTTGGGTCATCAGAAAGTATCCAAGCATTTATAGAGCTCTTCCACAAAGTAATCAAAGCAACATACCCTTGATGAGCATTTTCTGTACCACCATTGCTAACGTTCTTGATCAAGATGGAGCACCATGTGGAGATTTGTCTGATCATATGTGCCCTACAAGAGAAATAATGTTCCATTTAAGGTACCCAACCCAGTGGGATCCGTTATCTGAGATTTGGTCACATCCACACACGGAATGAGTAGGTCACACTTTGAAGAAAGTGATAGGGATGAAAATTATGGGAATGAAAGAAATTTTTATCTTTGATATGAAAATTAGATTGAATGAGAGGTATCTTAACGAGGATCATGGTCGCGGATCCATGGAAATGATAGATTCAGATGGGCATTATGCTAATGTCTTGTTTGAGAATGTACTTCCAGGTTTCATAGTGTGATGATGGAGGAATACATGTTTTATTGATGGTAAAATCTTGGCATAGGATGTCACTTCTTTTTGGGTCTCTATGATGCCTTGCAGTATTGAAGTGAGCTTCAGGAGTGGCTACAGGTATGACCACTGTATTGACAAGGAACCGAAAAGGGAAGTAGGGTGAGGTCAAAGATTTTTTGTGAAATGAAGTATAGATGTGATGAGGGAAGCAGGATACAATCCAGTGGAATGGTCTCAAATAATGGTGCAACAAAATCCATGTTTTTTACACTGGCGGTGCTCTAATCGATAGAATACTCTGATGATAGATACCCCATTATTAATCCGGAAATTTGTAGTAATTTTGTAACTCGAATGAAGGAGACACAGTTACATTGCAATAGATCTTGTCCGGTTTTGTTTTAGTTTTCGTCCCAAGGTTTAGGTATTTCCGAGGTTCTCTGAGACAATTTTTTTTTCCTATCTTATGAAGCTCTATGATATAATATGCGGGGTCCAATTATTTTCATTATTATCTAGAGCTTGACTAAAATTCTAGACTAGCGGCATGGTTGTACTTAGAATACCAGTGCTAAGAGGTATCTTTGATGTTTCTCCTGGTATCACTTTATAAGATCATGAAAATGATTATTTATATAAAGAGAACTAGGAAATATGCGGTTGATAAGCTATACAAGTGTTTTCTAATGCACTATCAATCAAAGAATTTAGAAAGGATTACAAGGTATTAACTTTCATTAAAGCTTATTATTTATGCTTTATTAGGTATTGCTGGCTCTCCACGACCATGAGTTTATGCAATGTGTGAATATTTATCTTTTAAAGGCGTTGGAATAGTCTACTGAAAAAATCTTAACCCCAATTTTTTGTAGTAGAAGTGCTCACAAATTACCACTTGTAATATTCTAGATATAAAAAGTATCAAGAACATAAATAAAATGTGATCAGAAGTCACTATCTTGAGAACAACACCACAATAATACCAAGAATGATGCAGGATAACGCAGAAAGATCCTTAAGACTAAAGGCAATAGAAACTTTCCTCTTCCGGGAGCCTCCAAAAGCAAAGAAGAGATCTAGTACAATAATATCCAAGACAACAAGTCTCATAATACCCTCACAAACTCCTATTTATACTAAATATAATCTTCCATCAAAATAATAAATCTAAGAGATATCCTTCTAAGAAATGAAGGGAGTTCATGGGTCTTCTTACATTTGACTTATTCTTCCTTATTGCGGGCCTTATTAATACCAGCCCTTTACATTAGGATATATTATTCTACCTACATGAGGATTTAGGTCCCTAACATCAGATGAATCATTCAAGAGTATCTATCTACAGAGATTCATTGAGGAATCAACTCATGATTTCAATGCCTTGCTGACTAGGCAATCGTCACGGTGCTCCAATCTGAGGCTCATTTTATGGGCTACTTGGTATACTCTTTTGAATCTTAGAAACTAAGGTTAACAAGACCATGTTTGTATAGCTCAACATTGTAGAAAGTTTAGGTTTTTGATGCCTCAAACCTTACATGATATTGTTGATAATTCCATCATAGCAGAGGAGGATCTTATGTTCAGTCATAGCAGGACTCTAGAAAGACCTATGAGCTAGGTGTCATTTGGTGCATAGAATCATTAGACACCAGCTAGACATTCTCGAGGATATCATGGCTTCGAAGGATCCACTTTCACTACACCTTGGAAACCAATGCCTTAAATGCTTGGACTCCTTACCAGGACCACAACTTCAACAACATAAATCAAGAAACAACATCATTTAGGCATGTTCCACACAGAAATAGGACTAATATGGTTTGGTGGTGGTCGACACCTTCTTGGTACCAAGGTACTAGGGCCAAGAAAGGTGTTGAATATATGGAATCCACATTACCAATGTATTTGCATGATGGAAGTACTAGAGCATCTAGATGGTGGACCTACTACCATTGGAGATTTGGGCAAGGCCCATCAGATTCATGGTGAATATACAAAGGAGAGCACCAGAGTTGACTGCTTGAGATGTCAATTACTATATGACTAGACCCTTAGTAGTACTGATGAATCAGGTGCTCTGAGGGTTTATTTCTAGTGTGGTGTTGAAAAGAATTAAGGTAAAGGCGGTCTAACATGACGAGTTTAACTTTGTATAAATGGCCCCAAGAATGATGTCCATAAGGTTAATTAGAAGTTACAAGATATAGACTTAACCTAGGAGAGTTTGTCACTAGAGCCAGCTTTATGCATCCTAACCTTAAGAGATCTTATGAAGTCATTGATTTAAGTATAGGTAGTTGGATACATGATGCGATATTCAACTAAAAGATGAAATGTTTGAGCTTGAGAGTAGATGATGAGAGGACGAGAGAGGCATGGGTGTAAGGCCGGAACGGGGAGTCTCTATTGAAGTTCATCTCTTCCTTGCATCTACGAAAGATCATTACTAGGGATGCAAGTTTTATGTGATCCTTGCGTTAAATGTGAAGGGATTAGAGGAAGGTCTAGAAAACCCATTTAGATGGTCGAGGATTTGTATATGGCTGCGAGTTGCTTGGGATTCCACGAGGAACTAGAATTTAGCATGACCTAAAACTTCAAGGAAGCTGGAGCGATAGGAAGAATGCCTTATTGGATGTGGACCACAGATTCTTGGAGTTGAAAATGAAATTGAAGGAGTTATTTGGACCTAGGACTTATCGTCCAAGTGTGTCACCATGGAGTGCACGTGTTATCTTCATATAGAAGAAGGATGGATCGTGGAGACTCTGCATTGACTATCATTGAATAACAAGGCAGCGATCAAGAATCAATATCTATTGCCAAAGATTGATAATTTGTTTGATAAGATGAAAGGAAGTAATGCGATGATGTTTTCAAGATCAACAGAATCAAGGTATCACTAGATATGTATGAAATAGGTCGACATCCCTAAGACTACCTTTAATATGAGGTTTTGGACATTCACGAGTTTATTGTTTTACCATTTGGACTAACAAATGCCCAGGGGTATTTATGATTTTTTATCAATAGGAATTATTGTGAATACTTAGAACAAGTTCATCAAGTATTAGCTGACAATGTACAGTTTACATGAGCGATGGAGGAACACCTTGTGGTACTAGCATGGAGACTTCTAGAGTGTCTATGAGAGAAAAAATTATGAAATTGTCTAAATACTTTCGTTTTATCAATCAAAAGATTCACTACTTAGGGCATGTCATGTCGTGAAAGGTATAAGCTATATGTGAATAGAAAGGTCAGTCTATTATGGAATGTCTAGAACTGAAAATCTTACAAGAAGTATGTAGCTTTATTGGTTTAGCGGGATATTATCGACTGCTCGTCGATGGTTTTTCGAGCATAGAAAATCTGATTCTGGTGCGGAAAAAGACAAGTTTGTTTCGGTAGAGAGTAAACAATTCATTTAAGCTCCAAGGCTATTCAGTGGCATAACACCAATAGTAAAGAGGAGTCCTTGGCATGGACGCGGACTCCTTGGTATGATCTAATGCATCCAAGGAAGGCTTTGGTGGACTCTTGATGCAAGATGGTTAGTGATCACTTACATCTCGAGAGATTTGAGAAGGCATGAGGAGAATTATACAATGCATGATTTGGAGTTATTAGCCATTATTTATGCCTTGAAAGTTTGGAACATTATCTTATTGGATGAAAATTCAAACAAAAAAAAATGACCACTATGGTCTACAACAAAACTTTATGCAAAGCTGACAGATCTGCGTATAGCGTGAATTGGTAAAGTGTTTAGTGATTTGATAATGCCTCAGGAACAATGAGCAATTGGTTGATGCAGCTGAGTCCCGGAGACATATTTTGGTGATTCCTCTTGAGCGAATATCGTGGAAAGATTCTAACCTTCTACGGTCTCGCGACAATGATTGGTGCAAATAGGTAAGAGATTTTTTACGAACAACACAATGTTGGTACAAAAATTTGAGGGATTTAGTGTAGATAACGACAGACTAATGAGATTTAAAGGTCAAATTTATGCACCGCCCAATGACGAGTTGAGGACTATGATCCCAGATGAGGCTCAGAGAGCAGTGTACACAGCTCATCCATGGGTCACGAAGATGATCCAGGGGTCACGAAGATGAGTGCAGACCTCAAACCATTATTCTACTGGAAGGGAATGAAATCAGACATAGTAATTTTGGTGGCGAGATGTCTAGAATGTCAAAAAGTAAAGGTTGAACATAGACATTTGGCATGGTCCCTAACCACCGTTATTCGAGAATCAAAATCTTGAGGTCATTTAAATTAGTTTCATTGTTAGTTTCCACTAGCGACAAAGGAGACACGACTCAATTTTGTGGTAGTAGAGAGCTACGTGAAGAGTGCCCATTTTATTCCACTATGCATCACGACCTTATAGGGGCACCTAGCTGCTAGATGAAGTTTTCATCAATGATATTGTGAGATTTTAAGTACCTAAGAGGATAATATCTAATAGAGGATTAGTGTTCTGAGGATGATTTTGGACTAGTTTCCAAGAGCGCCAGGAATAACAATCTAGTACCATGTATCACCCGGAGATAGATAGGAAAACCAAAAGAAAATACCAAATATTGGAGGATATGTTGCGTATGTAGAGCTATGGATCGAAAAACGCATTGAGGAGAGTTCTTTCCACTAGTAGATTTTAGATACAACAGCAGTTATCAAAGCACCACATTAATATGGTGCTAGAATTTCTTTATGGGAGACCATTTTGGATGCCTTTGAGTTGGGATAAACTTGAGGATAGGATCCTAGTGGGACGGAAGCAATCCAATGGATGGAAGATCAAATGAAAACAATAAGACTAAGGATCAAAGAGTCATAGGATCGACCCACGCAAGAGTCATGTCGATGTGCATTGTGTTGATAGTAGTTATGAAGTTGTAATTAAGGTCTTCTTGTGGAATTCAGAAACCACATAAGAGTTCGATCAAGTTTAGAAAAGGTGCTAAAATATCTCCTAGGTTCTTGAGACTTTTCAATATTGTGGAAAGGAAAGAGAATTAGTGGCTTATTGATTAGCCTTTCTTGATTCTTTGAAGTGTATGCATGATGTTTTCCGCGATATCTGTTTGAGACATTATGTTAGTGATCCTACACCGTTATTGACATGATTTCCTTGGTGCTCAGACAAAGGGTGCACTCCGATGGAATGATCCTCTGTGGACCATCACATTTGGCCAACTCGACGTCGAACAATAGGAATCCAGTCAAAGGTCAGTGGGAGAACTATAGTCACACTGGTGACACAGGAGGGCTATATAGATAGCCATCAACAAATTCCATATTTTTATAGATAGACATATGATATTGTAATACACTTTATCGGCACTTATTTACTATGAAACCGGGACAAAGTTTAAAACAAGAGGGTGTATGTAACATCTCTCTTGCATGCTGTGAAACAAACTTATTCTATTTGAGGACACTTGCATGCAAGTGATCGGTCTATGATTAGTTATTTGTGATTATGATTATGAGATATTGTGGTTGATGATATGTTATTTATTTGTATTTACATAGACATGTGACATTGATTGCAGGTTCTCTTGATGATTGTAAAAACACTCACGGGCGTTGAGATCTTTGAGGAGGCATCAATGAAACCCTTGGACTCTCGATCGATTCAAAGAGGTGGATTCAGGTTTGAATCTTGTTGATGTGACATATGTACATATGATTAGATATTTGATGTTGATTATTATTTACTAACATGATTAGATTGATGGATGTAGGTTGACGTTATCTTGTCGACCAGACTAACATTTAGAGTAAAGGAGTCACACATGACATCCAGAGACATTGAGGGATAGGGGTGGCAACATCCCTACCACCACATCCTCCTAGCACTCCCTCTATGGCTCTAGCTGTGAGAAGGTTAACGATTACCTAGTTGAGACTGTGATATGCAAGTGAGGGAATACTATTCTGATCCTCGATGATTCTAGAACCTCTAAGAAATAAGGCATGGTCCTTATTCCTTAGGAGCCCTTAGTCTCCCACAAAATCAGTTGATGGATTATTGACTCCAAAGGTTTTGATGTTTACCAATTTTGATCCAAGAGGAGAGTGGCATCAGCAGGCACATAGTCGTCTGAAAGACATCACGCAGTTTAACTATAGTAAGTTAATAAACCTAATGCCTAGAAACTATGCCTCATAGGGTGGTTGGCCTTAAAATGAATTATGTGATAATTAAATTTTAATAACATTATTTCCCTTAAAAATTGTCACCAAAAGCTAGTGAATTGAAAACCTGGAATCTCGATGGAGACAACTTTGAACAAAAACTATTTAGACATGTATATGAAACAAGGAAGGTGGTAAAAATTCAGGAATTAATAGTGGTTTGATGCCTCTTCGAGGATGAATCTCACATTGGAAAGATTCTAACATACAGTCCAGAGCAATGACTAGTACAAAGAGGTCAAAGATTTTTTCTGAACAAAACTAATGATGATACCAAAAGATTTGAGAGGATTTACTATGGATATTGATGGATTAGCTAAGTTTAAAGGTGAGATTTATATACCCTGACTAGAGTTGAGGAGTTTTGATCCCTAAACTAAGGGTGATAGGCGATTACATGGCTTGTCAGTCCGCGAGATGAGGTTAGACCTTAAACCCTTATTCTGGAAAGGAATGAAGTTAGAAATAGTCAACTACATGGCCAGATATCTAGAATATCCTTAGAAGGTGAATATTGAACATAAACATTTGGCATTATTACTACAGCCACACGCTATCCAGAATCGAAATGGGAGGTCAATTCGATGGATTTCATTGTTAGTTTCAGCGGCAAGGAGACGCGACTTGATTTTTGTAGTAGTTGACACTCTGAAAAAGAGTGCCCATTTTATTCCTATACATACGACGTATCAGGCGGGGAGACATAAATAGAGTTTTCATTAGTGAGATTGTGAGAACATGGCATTAGGGATGATATTTAGGATGGAAATTTATTTTAAAATGTAAAACCTTGGTGAATATTACTAATCCTTCATATGCTAACTATAAAATGTTTATATTTTTGTAAAAATGTTCAAATTTCAAAGGATTTTATATAGTTTGTATAAAATTTTGTAGTGATTTTAAGGTAAAATAATTTTATCCTATAGAGATTTGGTGAATCATTTTTTAGAATAGAGAATCATTTTTGGGAAAAACCATGGAAAAGAAATTAGTACATGAAATGAAATTTAGCCCCTAAAATCATCGATGCATTACCTAAAGGATCATGTCCGATAGAGGATCAGTGTTTATAGGACAATTTTGGACTAGTTTCAAAGGCCTTAGCAACCCAACTTAACTTTAGTACCATATATCACCTGGAGGATGAGAATCGAAAAGAAAAACCAAATCTTGGAGGGATATGTTGTGTAATATGCGTTATGGATCCCGAAAAAGCGATGGAATAATTCTTGCCACTGGTGTAATTTTCATATAACAGCAGTTATCAAATCACCATTAATACGCAACCAAGTTTCTTTCTTGGCCATAAGCCGGGGACACCTTTGAGTTAGGATAAACAGGGATAGAGGTCATGGTAAGGACCCAGTGATCCAAAAGAAATGGAAGATCAAATTCAAACAATAAGACAATGGATTAAGGAAGTGCAATATTGGTAGAAAAGTTAATAATACGATCGCATCGTTTACGATCCTTAATAGCTATGAAGTTGGCGATCTGTAGTATTCTTAATGGGTAGAAACTGCATAGATTTTGATCAAGTTTGGAAATAGTGCTAAAATCTCTCCTAGGTTTGTGGGATCTTTCGAGATTTTGGAGAGGAAGGGGCCCATGGCCCATTGACTAGCCTTTCTTATTTCTTTGAGGCGTATGCACTATTTTTTTCATGTATCTATTGTGAGACATTATGTTAGTGATCCTACACATGTGTGTGGCCTAAGTTCATGCGAATTATGGACAAGGAATTAAGCTCCTGAGCGGAGACAATTCACATCTTGGACCATCGCATTCAATAGTTGAAATTAAAATATTAGACGAGTCAAGGTCAATGCAGGACAACTATAGTCTACACTTGGCAACCTAGGAGGATGCATATGATATGTGTCAACAATTTCCATTTTTTATAGATAGACTTATGATATTGTGATACACTTTATTTCAGAACTTATTTATTGTGAAACTTCGGTATGAATTTTAAAACAAGAGGGGTGTATGGAACATCCCTCTCTTGTGCACACTAATCAGACTTATTCTTTGAGGACACACGTGCAAGTGATACAGTTCTTTATATGATTGGTTATTTTGATTATGATTATAGGATATTATGGATTTGATGATATGTTATTTTGTTGTATTTACACATAGACATGTCTTTGTAAGATGGGTTCTCCACGGTTATGCGGACTCTGGACGTTAGAGATGTTGAGGCATCGATGAGGAAACCCTTGGACTTTAGATTGAGTTCAAAGCGATGGAATTGATGGAGGTTTGAATGTTGTTGATGTGACATATCTACATACGATTAGATATTATGATATTGATTGTTATTGCTAACATTATTTGTTAATTAAGATGCGGTAGCGATATCTTCGACGGACTCACATTTGGAAGTAAAGGGTCACACATGACAACGGAGACACATTGAAGAGGGAATTGCGTGATATCCATTACCATAGCCTCCTAGCACTCCCACCATGAAAAGCTCAAAGCCTTAGGCTAATGATTACCTAGTTTGAGAGACGTGATATCATGAGGGGAAAAGGCCCTTATTGATGGCTCACAATGATTCTAAAGGGCGTTCAATAAGGAAGGAGTTCTTATTCATAGAAGAGGCCCTTAGTCTCCCCAAGATCACCTATGAGTAATGCAGCTCTGAGGTTTTGGCGTCTACCATTGATCCAAGAGGCAGTGGCATCCTTGGACCATAAATTACTCCTAAAAGGGCACGTTGGGATTTTAACTATGGTAAGTTAATCAACCTAATGCCCAAAAAACTATGCCTCCTTACGACCTAGTCAGCATTAAAATGAATGATGTGATAAGTAAAGTTTGATAACAATTTTTCCCTTCAAAATTGTCGCTAATCCTAGTGACTAAAAAAAAGAGAAAAAACCAAAAAAAAAAAAAAAAAATATTTGAACATGTAACAAGAAGGGGTAAAAGAAAATTTAAGCATTAATAATTAAAGTGGAAATTTTAATGAACTAAGGTTCTTTGTATAAAATTTAATTCACTAAGGTCATTTTTATAAAAAAATTATTAAAAAAAAAAAAAAAAAAAAAAAAAAAGGAAACTTAAAGAAAAGGGGAAACCTAGGAAAGGGAAAGCAAGGAAGGGAAAAATTAAAGAAAAATGGGAATGTCAAACTTAGTAAGGAATCTGGCCCAGCTGGAACATTCTATTCTATGGAACTCATCTAGGAATTAAGTAAAACGTAAGTCATTTAAAAAGAATTGTAAGGGAATTTTGGGACACCAGGGAGCATTTTTAGGAATGCTTTAGATTGGAGTGAGGGAAATAGGGATATTTAATAAATTAATAAAATTGATTTTTAAGTGCAACTAGGGGATCGTGACGTAATAATATGGGGAAGTTTTTTTAATAAATAAATGAAAAAAGAATCTAATGAGGGTTGGGAAACTAATGAATAATAAAATGTCTCAAAGTGATGGCGGAGAGAATTATGGGTCATCGAAGCGCATAATGTTACAACTGCTGAAATTTCATCTTGACTAAACTTTCTCTTGTGGGAATTAGGATACCCATTTCAGGTAACTAGTGGTAGCTTGACCTTGCAAGAATTTAGATTACTATAATTCTCTTGTATATCGTTTAAGTAGTATGGCGGCTCGAGAGGCTCAAGGGGAACAAGAGTACCCATAGTGTTAGTTGGGAGAATACAGTGAGGTCATCGGTTAGCAAAAGCGGGATCTGGTGGCCGAGCATGGAAGGACATATTAAGCCTCATCGTCGTCGGTAAAGATGCGGCTATTAAATTTTTACTTATGAAAATAAAATTTAATTTACACTTTTTTATTTTACTTTACTCGGATGGCGATTTCATTGTCATGAGATTTCCTTGCACATGTAATTCTACGATAATTATAATCCCTTGTCGCTTCATTCATCCTATAAGAAACCTTACTATCCATAATATCTTTTATTTTTGAGTTACCGTCTAATTGTGCATGGCCGAGAAGGAGCCATGGACTCAACCCAAGAGATGTTTGGGAAATATTCCACAACGCTTGGTATTGAGAAGCTAGGTGGGGAAGGTGTGGTTAGAATGGAATGGAGTGATCACCCAATCTATTTCATTCAATCCTTTATTCAATCGTATATGACATGCACGTAGACCCCTTTTCCCTTTTTTGGCAAAAGTTAGAACCTCAGTGAGAACCCAGAAAGGTTGTAAGTCACATTCAAGTTATTTTCCAATAGTCAATTACGGGTCAGGATCAAGTCCTAGTTCTGCTTTCTTTGGGTTCTCATTGGATTCGGTGGCTCCAACTCCAAGCCTTGCATGTGGCTTTGTATCTCCTGTTTGCATTTTCTTTATTCCTTGATTGTGTTTTTCATTATTTTGTTACCTCACGAAGGAGTCGGATCGCAGTTAGTATTTTTATCACGGATTCATTTTATCCTTTAGTTATTAGTCCATGCACAGGCGGTTGTCCAAGAGTTGAATCGGTTGTCTTTCACTCACGGTGTGTTAAAGATTTAGATTCAAATGCCCTACTTTCTTATTACATGGATAATAGCTGTAGGATCATTGTTGCTTGACAAAATTCTCTCCTTGGAGTTTATTCCCTCCTTAGCCTATGCAATTATTTTGATTCATTCTTTGCAACTCATGCTTCCACACAATGATTTTGAGGATGTCTCTCTAGTTCACCCAACGTTTTATCTCCTCTACGACTCACATCTTTGTTTCATTACCATATTTTTCTTTAATGCATGATGAAAACATTGTTAATTACTCTGTTATTATTTATTGCTCGAGGACTTCATTTTTATTACTGTGGCTCCTTATTTACGACATTCTCTCCTAGTCTGTATAGCGCTTTCTTACTTGCAAGAAAAAATCATGTTCCTTACTGGATTTATGTGATTTATTTTTATTATCTCCAATTACCAACCATAAGATTAGAATTTAAGATTAAAAAAATCATTTAAATTCTGCACATTTTGAATAGGCATAGGCCTTTAATTTAATAATCTCCAATTCCTTCCAAATTTTGTATCAAATATGAAAATAATAAATATGAGTACAGCATGAAGCTACATGAAGGCATTCCAACCACAATCTAGTATAACTATTCTATTTTCAGAGAAAATGTTGTCATACTTATTAAGAATTTTGGTGGGTCTACTCCTTTGAGGTTTAATGGAAACATTTTGACTACAACCCGATGACAAATATGTACTACCTTGTGAATTATGTAGGGGTGGACAACTAAGATTCAAATCACCAACTATTGAAGCCACAATTTTTCGTCACACAATAAAGAAGTGATTTTCATTTTTCTAACCGATTACAGCCCATCTCCTTAGAACGTGCCTATCACAGTTTCATTGTTCTTATGTGAGTGTATTTTTATTCCCAGTTAACCATGTGTTCATTCCTCTAGTTATTTCTTATAGAACTTGAGTTGATTTCTTATAGAACGCGCCAATCCATTAACTTTTAATGTATTCTTAAGTTGATTTATTATAGACGCAATGTATTTTAAATGTGGACAGCCCGAGTTAGAACAAGCATGCATAAAGCATGGAAGTAAATTTATAAAGATATGAACAACCACGGGGTTCAAAGTTAGATTTGTCCAGTATGCGTTAACTATAATCCCCATGATTTTTTGTTTGTTTAATTGATGGTTAAAGTTTTAATTACAACATCCATATTCTACAGTGTCCCTATTGCACTTAATGTTATTTACCTGCAAACTATGTTATGGATTTAAATGATGAAACATAGCGATACCTTTATTAGAAACAATTAATAACTATAAATAATTATTAATTAGAACCAATTAATAATTAATAATGCTTAGAGATATCGATATTGATTACTGGTTCACCTTCCACGATTACTGCTTTATAATTTGTCATGTAATTTTTTCATTTAGTTCATAGTAGAATGACTTAGTCCAACAGTATAGATGATAAAATCAATAGTAGAATGACTTAGTTGTCCAAAAACAATTGATGTCAAAATAAGACGAGAGCCATCAATTTATGGTTGGAAGGGAGATAATTCTTAATGCCTTAGAAGTGAAAAATCCTATTAGTAATGAGTCTTTGTTACACATTAAACTAGCATAAAGGTACGGTTTAGGGATCACACAATTTTTTGTGGGGCTACACACTAAATAGGTAAAAAGGTAAGTCAAATGATGAAATTCATTGGTCTAATCACACATTAACCCAAAAATAATGGGAAATGAGAAGTTTGGTACCACAAAAATACGACTTGAAAAATGGCACATAACAGGGACATTGGAAGACCTTGGAATTGCAAAAAAGACATAGATTCAAATAGAGAACAAATCCTCTAAAATACCATATGCATGTAATTAAGTGTATTAAGCACTCAAAGTGTTTTATTATTCCTCAAACTTAAATAGATTTGTGACATAATCCAATATTTGTCATGAAAACTTGGTGTATATCTAATTGATTAACAAATTATGTTAAACATCCCTTTTATTATTGATATCTCCACTCAAGATTTCCGAAGAAGGTAAATTTATTAAAGTGTGTTCTCTTATGGGATCCACTCTATTGAAATTAAAAAAAAAGGTGCCCCTCTATTGGAAATTTATAAAGAAATATGCATCCAAGAATGAGTTATTTGAAGATGTTATATTTAAAAAATAAAGAACATCTCCAATGGACCCCTCTTCTTGTATAAACAACAACTTGTTCCACCGTGAAATACTTAATTGAGATAACAAACAATTTTTAAGGAGCAAACATGTCACAAGGACTTCAGCTTGGGTGGGGAGGATAACAACTTATCCTTTAAACCACCCAAGTTATATTCAATAAAGAAGAACCTCCAAAATACTTATTTGATTTTATTTATATTTATTGCATATCAATACATAAAAACATCCAAAAAATTTATCAATTTATTTATAGTTTATCAAGTATATTTTTAATAAAAATCTCATTATATTTATGAATATAATTTTTAATAAAACATATTAAAATATTATCAAAATACACAACTTTAATTAAAATCATATTTATTTTAATTGATAATTAACATTAATTCAATTAATTTAAAAAAAAATGACAATAAGTTTATTTTTAAAGATATTCATAATCCAATTTGTGAAACCTTAGTAATGAGATGAAAAAATAACCAAAAAATATTAGATAACATGATTACACCATTTTGGTTAACAAAAATATTAATTAGATGTGGGTTAAGTTTACTTTGTTTTTGTTTCCAAGTATATTTGAAAGGATGCAAGAGCTAACATGCCCAAAATCAATATCTCGAGTACAACATTTTCTTTAACAATGATTTCCATCTATTAATTGGATGCAGGTCAAGTTTACCTTATTTTGTTTTTGGTTTCATTAATGTTGGAATTTGATGAGGATTTTTGTTGTCACTTTATTAATATTATTATATTTTTAAATGTATTTTACTATTTGTTATAATGGTGAATTGTATTTGACTATCAAAATATTTTGACTTTTAAGTGTACTATTTTCGTTGTCACTTTGTGGATTTTCATTATATTTTAAATGTGTTTGACTATATTTTCTAGACAAAATAATTTATATATGTTTCACTGTACTATTTTTCCATTATTGTTGAGATTTGAGAACTATTTTGGTTGTCACATTGTTACTTTATGTATGTTTGAATGCATTGTTATTAATTAGTGTTGGAATTTGAGGAGGAATGTGGTTGTCACTTTGTTAATTTTAATTATATCTTTAAATGTGTTTGACTATATTTTCTAGACAAAATACTTTATATATTTTTAGGTATTACTATTTTCCATTCATTATTGTTGGAATTTGTGTACTATTTTTTTAAAATGTGTTTGACTATATTTGATAATATAAATTACTTAATTTAAGGTAGGGATACTTTGAATCTCTATTCCAACATGTGACCTTTTAGGAGAAACACATATTTTTAATCATAGGCCCACTCATTATATATATCTATATTTAACATAGAAGTACCTTTGATTTTATTTTTTGAAAACTTATTTTTGAAATAAATTTATTTTGACTCTTAAATTCCAACACTACTCTACATACCTATACAACTCACATTTCTTTCTTTAAACTCTTAAATTCCAACACTATTCTACATATCTATACAACTCACATTTCTTGACACTTAAATTTTAATACTACTCTACATACTTATACAACTCATGTTTCTTTCTTTCAAATCCCCATGTTTATTTTTAGGGCTAACCTACAGAAAGCACTTTCTGGGAAAAAATGAATATATATGTTATATTTAAATTAGTTTGTTTAATTTTTTTATGATAAAAATGTATTATTTATATTTAGATGAATTTACCTAATTTTTTATTTTATGATTTTTTAAATGTTATCCTTCATATCAATATTGACAGAAATAAATAAAAATAAAATATCAAAAATGTGGATGTTTGAGTTTTTGGCTTTGGTTTGGAATTGGGAGTCATGTTATTTCACATGGTGAAGAGATTATGTATTCTACAACTTATAATTTTTATTTCTTTTAGAATTTTTATATTTATTTTTAGAGACAAAATATGGTATGAATTTTTTAAGAATATTAAAAGATGAAAAATATAATTTATATTTAAAAGAGTTTATTTAATATTTTTAATATTTTTATCTACTATACTCTCTTTTAATAATTTTTATATATTTTATCTCTTCTCAAATGTTTATGAGAAGAAAGAGATGCTTTCATCCACAAAACAAAAAAAAAATCATACATATTTTGATTTCTCATTTGAAAATTGTTATCTTAAAATTAAATTATTAATATTATTATTATTAAAAAACAAAAATAAATTTAAAGTTTTTTGTAATAACTATAATTTTATTTTATTTTACTGGAGTGTAAGAACTGATTGGCAAGTGTCGTTAATAAATGGAAGTTTATGCATCAAAGTCTCATTTTCGATTCTCACCCGGACTTACTAGTGTGCCATTCTTGGTGAGTGGTTGCACACACAGGGTTATAGTGGTAGTACCAGCTGGGGATCGACCCTGTGTCACGCGAGTAAGATAACCCTGAGTTGTCGATTCCCCTAGTAAGAAAATATATATATATATATAATTTTTATTTCCTTATTTATAACTTTATTTCGTTATTTCCTCATAAACTCTAACTTTATTTCCCGACATGAAGTGCAATCTTCAATTTACACGACAAAGTGAAAACATGAATGCATAATGCTCAAACTCAAATTAAATTAGGTTAACAATCAAATACTTTATTCTGAGTCAAAATAAATTAAAGCCTCAAGTCATCCTCTGTGGGAACTTTGTTGAACCGATCGTCCTGCAATTTTGTATAAGATCATCAATTTATCTTTATGGTGAAATAAAAAAAATTGTATGCAATTTATTATTTGGATACAATATTTGAATTATTAGTACTTACAATTCATGCCACCAAATTTGAATCACCATGAGGCCCAAGCTTGTGAGAGACATGTTTTTCTAGTCTGGCTTTTGTTTCCTTTGATGTTTCACAAAGCTTTATGGAATTTTTGAAATATGTTAGATGTTGCAAATTTCATGTAAAAATAAAGAGTAGTAAACATATAATTACATTGTCCAAACTATTTCATATCTTCCTATGCCCGGTGGTAGCTTTCCCTGTTTTCTTAAAACCCTCTCCCTTCCATCATCCAACATGGATTTTCACTCCCTTACTAGAATCATTGGAGGGTGCTCATACCTAGGGTTAGTTTCTATATGAACCCTATATTAGTCCCTCACAATCTTCATATGTTAGTTGGATTTCTTGAGGACCTTTGCTCAGTTGAAGGTCTTACCTGGAAACAGCACTTAATCAAGCGATTAATTGTCCTCATATTTTTAATTTTTTTAAGTTTTTTTTTTTATTAAAATAAAAAATTAATGAAAATAGTAATTATAGGGTGTAGTCATTTAGATTTTTATAAAAACTATCATTTCTTGCAAAATGATCATGTCATCATTAGTTTTAAAAAAATGATCTATATAAGTAAATTTCAATCAAATTATATATAATAGTTGAAACATTTTTGTAATACCTTGTATCTTCTCTATATTTATGGGAACAAGATTTTCATCCACCAAAAATGTGGTCTTTACTATTATTGTGTTAATAACATAGGAAGATCTAGGAATGTTTTCTTGAGAAATATCAATACTACTCTATGATGCATCGACCCCCTAACCATGTTCTGCATGATCTATCATGTGTCGAGCAGTAGAGGGTGCACCCAAATATTCCCTCTGGGGTGTATTGCTATGTGTTGTCGACTATTCAATTGAGAAAAATGGCACATTTTTAGATGAACATGGGGTTAGATGCTCATGGTGTGAAGATTCATCAATGGCATCAATAGTAATAGTAGGCCCCTCACTGGGATTATGTGGATGCAAATACTCCTGTAAAAAAAAAACCATATTTTAGTTCATGACATATACTAGTATAAAATATAAAATCATAAATGAATTTATCTTCTAATTAAAAATCCTGCAACTTACTTTCAACGACTAAGATCCCATCATCAAATGATCATTCTTTTCTCTAATCTCCTCTGTTTGCGTGAGAATGAATACCAAACAAAGATTTCTGCATTTTTTTTTTAGCGGACTTCTTTAACATATATGAAGGGTTAAGTGATGATGCAATGTCAACATCACACATTAGCTCATCGACATCCATTTCTATGGATTTAATTGCTAATCGATATGTATCTTGCGACAAAAGTACAAAAAACCTTAATATCGAAAATGCCAATGTAGAAATATAAAGAGCCAATAAACTCATCAAAAAAGCGTAATAATACAACATATTTATTTTATACAAATACTATGGGTTATACCGGTTGGGCCAAGGATGGTGTCCTCTAATCCAATGGGGACTTGTCATGATCAAGTACAGCCTACAACAAAATGTAGAAACAATAATGTCGAAATGGAAATATGTAGACTCTCGAAAAATAATAATTAAAAGACACATTGCTTATATTTAATTTGTACAATTTACAATGGGGTATACCTGTTTCCCAATGATGGCATTATCTCATCCATCGGGGACTTGCCCCGATCGACAATACTTAACAAAATATTGAAACCATTAATATAAAAATAAAACCAATAGAGTCTTGAAAAAACATAGTTTTGAGGTATACGCTGCCTAGAGGATGGTGTCAGTAATGGAAACCTTTCTTATATTGATTATATTGAAATGAAACATTAAAAAAACATTTATTAATAAAAACATAAGTTATTAGATTCATTAATTCCAGAGCCCGTTGAGTGAAATGTTATGGCTATCCTCCCCATAAATAACAATACTGGCTATCTGTTGATTCAAATTATGAATTGATCAACAACTCTTCCTTACGGCTGATTTATGGCGGACATAAAAACCACTGATTTCTTTACGCCCCTCAAATATACAATTGAGTTGTTTATTTGTAGACCTAGGTTATGTAATATTGTTTACTCAGCCCTTCAATATTCCTTGATTTGTTTAGCCTTCCATCAATGTACATACTCAATCCTTTATTTTGATTATTGTCTATAAATAATTTGCAGACACTTTGTATATGTGCATACTACATGTATATTGGACTAGCCACATCCAATATCTGTAATTATGGCGAGGTTCGACATACTCCATCAATTGAGTTACATCACCATAAACCACCTTTATGCCATCCATTCAAAACAACCCCAAACCGTGTAATGACAATGGTGCAATCCGAAATATCCTCTAGTTCACACAAAATCTATGTTTAAGGCGAGGAAGATCCTTAGGTACTTGATTGTTTCCTAGATTTTTTTGTACCTCAAGGGCACCTCGATGCTTATAGTGTCTCTAATCATCATAAGGACATGATCCCCCTTTCGTGAGAAAAATTCCATTAGTTTATGGAATTTTCTTCTAATCTTTTAACATCTAGTTGATCTCCCTCTTTTAGGCCTACTAGATGTCTCACTATCCTCTAGTATTCCTAAACTTCCCTCGCTCGAGGAGGAAATATATGACAACAACTTGTTTGGTTGTACCTACACTCCATCTAATGAGAATAATAGTTAACAAACATTTGTAGAAGGCTACAACAATCTCTTGATTAAGAAATATGATTCATTAAGAAATCATCTCTCTCCTCTCTTGATTCAGAAACATGATTCATTAAGAAATCATCCCACTCTCCCATGAATACCTCATTAAGTTGACCTAAACACCTCAATAAGAAATCCTCTCACTCTCCCATGAATAATATTTGTGTGTTTTGAAGGAATAAGAAAAGCAACATGAAAATAGTCGCATACATGTGTTACTATATTCACTAACAAAATCGATACAAATTTCGATTGCAAGCTAAATGCATAAAACTGCTATGAAAATCTCTTTGGCACCCTCTATCTCATCTTTCTCCTCAGTGTGTAACCAAAATTCACTACTTACAAACCCTTGTATACTACTATACAACCACCCATCCATCATCATTTCAAGCATATTACTCTCTATTTAATCTCTCTTCACTAATCATATTGTGACTGCAAGATTTGATTTATGTCTATACATATATCTATGCACCACAATTGAGCAAGAAATTATTGTATGTAACCCTCGATCAGAAATTATCGAGGGAATTTGGTTTGTTTTTTTGTTCTTGTTGTGAGGAGATATGGAAACAAGAAAATAATTGTAACAATCATTGTAACAATCAATAGGAGTATAGTGAGGTCTACTAAGGAGAACGTAGAGTGGAATGCTAGAGGACTATGATGTATACATATTTTGAAATGAACAAAGGCCTTTGGAGAGATGGATGGAACAAACAATTTATTTTTATAGTAGAAGAGACATACACAAGACATGAATATTGGTGTAAGTTTTTAAGTAAATCTATATACATATATATTTTTTCCCTTAAAAAGGAGTTTATAATATCGTTCAAGCATCTGACTTATGTAATCTTAATCTTAACTGAATAAAATTATGAATTTTCTTCGATGAAAAAAGTGTTAATCACAATGAGTAGTGTTGTAACTCGCATGCAACTAAGACAATATTTTTCTCTATTATATTTCTTATAGTGTGCTTGGTCACCAAATGTAAATATTATAGATATTGCATCGACTACACATGGCTTTCATTCTACATCTTATTTTATGTATATCAGAACAATAGTAGTGTATGATTTGAATGGTCTCATTTTCGAGGGTGTAGTGTCATAATTGTTCCATTACTTGAACAATGTAATATATTTATTTTATATAGTTGAAACACCTATGTATAATGTCATTACATATCTCTAAATTAAATGTAATAGGATTTCCATGCTGGGTGAGCAGTGTACCAAGAACATAATTTCCATGTCTAATGAGTATTGCACCAAGAACATAATTTAATGCATCGGTCTTAATATTGAATGGGAAATAGATGTTTGGCATGAATAACACTAACATAGATCATATCCTTTTCTTGACTTCTTCAAATTAACATCAATGTGTTGGAATCTAGTGAAAGGTTTCCTTAGTGTTCATAATCTGGTTCAACGACTAAGAAATTTGAGCAAAAATTAACACAATTTCTTGATAAAAGTTCACGAGGCCAAGAAACAATTATATCTCTATGATGTTTCACAATAAGGGAAAATTATTGATGGCCTTGAACTTTTATAGATATATAGGGATATAAACATGGCCAGTGATGAATCCCAAATACTGAATATGTATTGCATCAAAGGTACACTTACCAAATTTGGTTGTAATTTGTGTTGGCATAGTGTGCCCAAGATGCATGTTACTTGCTCGATATGTTCTTTCGATGTCTCATTATAAATAAGGATGTCCTCCAAATAGAAAATGACAAAGAAGTTGGTGAAGTGCCAGTTGATAATCTTGTTCATTAGGCATAAGAAGGTGGATGTAAAATGAGTTAGGCTAAAGGGGATGACTAAACATACATAGATACTGTAAGTTTTGAGTGTTGTTTTCTAAATACCAACATCATTAATAGGTACATGATGGTAGTCAAGTTTGAGGCTAATATTGGAGAAGTTTTATGTGCCTTCCATTTGTAAATAATATCATGAATACATGGTAGAGGGTATTAATTCTTGACATATCTTGTTAAGGGTGCGATAGTTGAAGTAAGAACACCATGAGCCATCCTTCTTGGGTGAAAGTATGGTGGGGTTTCCACATGAATATTTTCTAGGTTTGATCTTTCCTTATTCAAGTATTTATTGAATCCGTTTTCAGATCTCATCATTATCCCATATCAATCTATGATAGAGTGGGCTATATAGAAGTAGATACTATGTAACCATGTTGATATTATTTTGAATTGAGAAATACACGAGGATGACTTTGGGATCTTGGAAGACACAATCATACTTATACATCATAGCACCGAGTTTTAATTTATGTGCCGAGGGATGAGTCATGAGAACCATGTTTTAATTTAATTTTTGTGGTATGATTTGTATGGCCTTCCAAGTAGATTTCCGAACTATATAAACATGCAAAATTATAATACTATCCTAGTTCATACCTATTTTGGCGGCAACATTGTTGGTTCTCTGATAAAATCCCCCTTTGGTCGCTTTTTCTATGATGTTGTGTACCCCCTAGCTCTTGATGTCGTTGTCTCACCCCACAGTCTCTCCCCCTTGTCTCTTGTTTTCATTGTCTCACCCCACTGTCTCTCTTTCTCTAAGCAAAATGAGAAAATCCCCCTTGGCCATGGGTTCTCTTGTTTTGTCTTTGTCGTAGGGTTTGGGTGTCGCTCTACCTCCTCCAAGTAGAAGCTATGAATTGTCGTAGGATTTGGGAAATGGTATACCTCCTCCAACTATAAGCTATGAATGGGTGTGGGAGAGGGTAGGGGGAGTTTATTATGTTTTGTTTTGTTTTGTTTTGTTTATATATATATATATATATATAACCTTAATAGCGTTAATATAATTAACATATCTAATATAATTAATAGATAACCTTATAAAAGTAAGAAACATGCTAACTTAGAGGTAAGAACAAGGAAACAACATTCCTTTTTAAGGTCCCTTAGAGCTAATTCCCCATAAGGGATCTTCTCATGATTGTTTTATCCCTAAAATTTAGAGGGATGTTAATTCCCTCCAAACAATTGATCATTTATAGATTAGTGGATACCATCAATCCATCAATCCTTTTCTTGCAAGAAATGATTATGATGGTGAAATATCCCTCTTCTCTTATGAAAGGATAGGAATTTTCTGCTATCGACACTCGGGAATGATTAGGGGGTTTTATCATGGTCTGGAAAAAGGACTCTCTGTCTCTCATAAACTCATGGGCCTTCCCCTTATTTCTTGGCACCTCTTTATTCTCTATATATCTAGCTAAGGAGTTCAACTGCATTGACATTTATGGAACCTTATGTATATAAACAGATCTTTTGGGAAATTTCCCTAGAAAAATCTTAGTTCCACTTCATTTTAGTGTTTCTATGAGGAGACACACATTTTATTCTAGAATATTATTAAATTTTGGGCCCGACAGCTCAAATGGATCCCCCCATAGACTTATTCAAATTTGCAAAATTGAGTGAGCTAGGTTGCACAATATACAACCCGTAAAAATATCTTTTACTTGGAGGAAAATGAGAACATGGGAGGCTTAGGTGACCAAGAGCCTAGATTGTTTATTGACCTCTAAATCATTTTTGGATAAAAATATTCAGTTCAGGAAATGGTCTCTTCGAGTGGTGACTCAGCCCATAACCTTATCATCTTGGAACAAACTCCCCTCAAGGAAAATCCCCCCAACCCTTTCAAGGTAAAACCATCCTAGTTGTAAGATGACTCCTTTCTAGAGATCATAAAGGGAAGTTGAAAACCATTTAGTCCTTCCCTCCCAAAATCCCCCTTATTCAGTTCCAAAATAACCTCAAAAGGGAAAATAAAGAAACTATTAAATGTTCTAAAGAAAAAATAAAGAAGAAAAAGATATTATTAGAGGATATTGAGGAAAATTTGGACCTCTATTACCAAGGTGAGGGATAGGGGTACTTCTACGACCCTTGGAAATATGAAATAAAAAATCTTGAGGAAAAAACGAGGTAAATTTTGCTCAATATAGAAAAGGAATGGAGAAAAAAGAGTTGAGCGATTTGGCTACAAGTTGGATATGAAAACACCAAAAATTTCCATCACTTTGCAAATAGTTGAAAGATGATTAAGACAATATGGTGAATTGAAAATTCAGATGGGACTAGAGCATTTTCATTCTCTAAAATAGAAAAAAGATTTTGTTACTTTATCTCTCCATTCAAAGATGAAACCAATGCCACCATAGATGTTATTTTATGGTAATTAGTTTCTCCATGAGGTTCATAATCTAGAAGAAAACAAAATTCTGATGGCCAAAATCTCCAAAGAGGAACTCCTCAATACCCTTCATAGCTTCCAAAAAGATAAAATTCCAAATCTAGATGGCCTTCAAATTGATTTTTTTCTAGGATTTTATGATTTCATTGGAAGTAATCTTTTGAAGGTGGTCAAATATTCCAAATCAAATAGTCAAAATTTTAATGCCTTTAACTACACATTCCTAGTGTTGATAACTAAGTCAGAAAACCATTCAAAGTTTGACCATTGTAGGCCTATCTCCCTCTGTAATAGCTTATACAAAAATATGTCCAAAATGATTGCTTGAAGAATAAAAATAATTATATCAAATCACATTTCCCTAGAGAAATTTGTATTTCACAAAGTATAATAGATTCATGAAGAAAATGGAATAGTGAAAGAGGGATTGCACTCCATCAAAACTAGGAATACGAAATCTCTTACCTTAAAGGTTGACCTCTCCAAGTCCTTTGATAAGGTAAGCTAGGTTTACCTAAAATGTCTTCTCATTCATTTGGAATTTAGTCATGCTTTGTGACTTGGACTCTTATCTATATAAACTCTAATTATTTAACTATTCTTATAAATGGCTCAACCTCCCCCTTTTTTAGAGCTTAAAGATGTATTAGATAGGGTTATCCTCTTCTTTTCCTTCTAGTGGCTAAAAGACTTAGAATATTACTAAAGGAAGCCTCAATACCTAGAAGACTAAAAGGAATTAACCTAGGGCCTTCATGTAACATAAATTACATGTTATTTGTATCTGACATTCTCACTTTTTGTGAAGGGACAAGGGAATCAGAGGACTATATCAATGAACTTTTGAACATTTTTTGTCAAGAAACAAGAATGAAGATCAATAGGGATAAAATCTCCCTCTAACTGATATTATTAGTGTGTTTGGAAGCAACAACATATCTTTAAGGAAAACCATTATAGAAAAACATCACTTGAAGGAACAACATCTCTTGACGGAAAACCATTATAGAAATGGAAATTGGTTATGGATGATAGAAAATATGGAAAGGAGAGTTAATGCTTGGTGCAAAAAATGGATCTCCAAATCAGGAAATATGGTCTTAGTTAAGGTAGTGTTTGAATCCATTTTGGTTGGCTAGATGTACTTAGCCTAGATCCCAAAATGGGCGTCGGGAAAAATTAAACAACTTTTCTTTTGCTTCTTATGGTTAGGGGACATTGAGAGAAAAAAATGGTTTTATCCTTTTGGAAAAGGTTAACCACTCCTTTGGTGCCCCGGATGACACAACCGTCAAGTCATGGTTGGAGAGTATGGCGATGTTCTTATCACTTCGTGAATATAACTCCAACATGAAGGCTTGCATGGTGGTCTTTCAACTGAAGGGGAGTGTTCTTCTATGGTGGAAGACACTCCTACCGCAGTTGAACATGGTTGTCGAAGATGTGTCATGGGAATTGTTCGAGTGTAATATTCCAGATATAAAAATTATGCAGCACAAAAATAAAATGATAGAAATGGCAGATGAGCAACAATATAACCATAACAACACCAAAATAATACCAAAATGATACTAGAATAACACTAGAAAGAGAAATTAGATTATTGAGAGCAATTTTCACTTGCCTCTTCAAGGGGGAAACATCCAACAAAGAAGATCTCTATTACAATAATATCGAAGACAAAAATTCTCATACCCTCGGCTCCTATTTATACTAAATATGTCTATCAAAAGAACCATCTAGAGGATGATCCTTCTAGTAGCGGAAGCTTCTATTAGGTCTTCTTACATTCAACTTATTCTTCCTTATTGCTAAGCCTTATTAATATTTAACTTTATTACATCGGAATATATTATTCTACCTATGTGAGGGGTTAGGTCCCTAACATGTCCTCCCCCTGAAAAATAACCTTGTCCTCAAGGCTTCAGATGTGGAAATTGTTGTAGAATAATAGCTAGTTGACAAGTGGAATCTCCAAGGGTTGTATCTTTCCACTAGAATAACACTTCCTTGATGGTTCGTTGACACAGGTGACGCTCACGTTGGTCCAAAATTTTTTATGGTTGTAGCCAAATGGATCCTTCTTCGTCCAACTCGAGAAGGTTGGTTTGATTTTCGCACTTAGTTCCAATCACCTTCTTTAAGCAGGAAACATGAAAAACAAGATGTATCTTAGAATGATTGGGAAACGTTAACTAATAAGCCACCTGTCCCACACTCTTGATAATGGTATAAGGATCGTAAAATTTGGGCCCTAGTTTTTGACAATGGTCAACCTTGAGGGAATTTTTCTTTTAAGGTTGCAGTCGAAGAATCACATGATCCCCTTCTGCAATTTGACGTTCAGAGTGACCTTGATCTGCTTGTTGCTTCATGCAATTCTAGGACATGACCAAATTCTCTTTGAGGGTATAGAGAATAGCCTCTCGAACTATAAGCATTTGGTCAACTGCCTGGACCTTCGAGACACCTGGTAAATATGATAGAATTGAAGGTGGATTTTGTCCATATACCACTTCAAAAGGAGTCATGCGGGTAGATGTATGGTATGAAGTGTTGTACCACCATTCAACTAGTTTTAACCATTGAGCCCACTAATTTTTCTTTTCCAAGGCAAAACACCTCAAATATGTTTCCAAAAACTTGTTGACAACTTCAATTTGACCATCGTTCTGGAGATGATAAGTTGTGTTGAGATGAAATTGGGTTCCTTGTATCTTGAACAGTTCTTGCCAAAAATGTATGGTGAAAGTTGGGTCATGATAAAAAACAATAGAATGCGGCATGCCATGAAGATTGAAGACCTGATCCATGAAAAGTTGAGCCACAGTGGATGTTGTAAATGGGTGTTTAAGACAACATAAAGGAGCATAATTGGAAAGGCGATCAACTACCACCATGATGATTGATTTATTTCCCAATTTAGGTAAGCCTAAAATAAAATCCATAGTGATATCTCACCAAATAGCAGATGGAATTAGAAGCGGTTGTAGTGTCCCAGGAGATTTGACTGTTTCTCTCTTGTTGCATTGACACACATCACATTCAGCCACAAAATTATGAATGTCCTTTTTCATACCATCCCAGAAAAAAGAACGTTTGACCCTGTCATAGGTTTTGGTAAACCTAGATTGCCCAGCTGTGGATGTAGCATGAAGCTCAGAAAATACCGTGGATTTAAGTTTTGGTTGTTTACTTAAATACAAACGACATTTGTGTCGAATTTCATCATGGAGGCAAGAGTACCCTGGGGAAACTGGAGAATTGGACTGCAATTGTTGTATCAGATGTGGACGTTTGGTATCGTGTAGAAATTTCTAGCGAGCAGCTTGGAGCCAATCTGGTACAATGAAAGAGAGAGAAAAAAGGGACCCTTCATCTTCATATTTTCGGGAAAGTGCATCCGCAACCACATTATCTTTTCATTTCTTTTAAATGATCTCATAATCATATCCAAAGAGATTAGTCACCCATTTTTGTTGCTCTGGGGAGGAAATGCGTTGTTCCAGAAAATACTTGAGGCTTCAATGATATGTCTTAATTTGGAAGCGTTGTTGCAATAGATAAGGGCGTCAAAGATCAACGACATGCATAATAGCCAAAATTTCCTTTTCATATATTGATTTGGACAAATTTAATTCAAACAGTTGTTTGTTGGTAAAGGCTAACCCTCTTGCATAAGGACAATGCCAATTCCTTTACTTGAAGCATCACATTCTAGGACAAAGGTATTTGTGAAATTAGGAAGGGTCAGGACTGGAGTGGTGCACATGGCCATCTTCAAGGTTTGAAAATTCTGAGCATCTTCTGGAGTCTAGGTGAAAGAATTCTTTTTAAGGAGTGCAATGAGAGGGATTGCAATCTTTCCATAATTCTTAACAAACTTGCAATAATAACCTGTTAAGCCCAAAAATCCACGCAAGATTTTGAGAGTCTTTGGGTGAGGCCAGCCTTGCATATCTTCAACTATTTTAGGATCCACCCTAATGTCGTCCTTTCCAACAAGATGACCCAAGTACTTGACTTTTGAGTTTCCAAAAGCACATTTAGATTGTTTCAGTAAAAGTTGGTGCTGAGAGAGTAGATGGAGAAATTGATCCACATGAGAAAGATGGTTTATCCAGGTTTTTCTATAGATGAGGATATCATCAAATAAAACTAAGACAAAATGATAGAGAAAAGGATGGAAGACATGATTCATGAGGCTTTGAAAAGTGGAGGGAGGATTACGCAAGCCAAAGGGCATGACCAAAAACTCATAGTGGCCCTCATGACTTCTAAAGGTTGTCTTAGGAATGTCTGCCTCTTTCATACAGATCTAGTGGTAGCCAGAACAAAGATCAAGTTTAGTAAATAAGTGGGTGCCACTCAATTCATCCAAGAGGTCACCAATGACATGAATGGGGAATTTCTCTTTAATGGTGATTTTGTTGAGGGCGCAAAATTCAAGACACATGTGCCAAGAACCTTATTTCTTCATGACCATGACCATATCAGAAGAGTAGGGGCTTGTACTAGGGTGGATAACACTTGTGTTAAGCAGTTCTTGAACCGTTTTCTCAATTTCATTTTTTTGGTAAAAGGGGTGATGATAGGGATGGATATTCGGAGGAAGGCTTCCTGGGAAAAGGGGAATAGAATGATCATCAACACCATGGGAAGGATGGAGTCCCTAAGGAGTGGAAAAAACCACTTGATGTTTAGAGAGGATGTATTGGAGGTCTTGTGACACAAAGGGTGTCCCAGTTGCTTGTATGGCATGGATTTGCGCAATAATTGTCAAATGACCTTTTTTTAACATTTTTTCCATGCGATGGGAACTAATGATCTCAAGGGAACCAACAATGATGCCTTGGAACTTATATTGTTGGCCCTCCTGGTCGAAATGCATGGTTAATTCCTTAAAATCCATGAGAATGGGACCTAAAGTCCTTAGCCAGTCTAGACCCAACACAATGTCACAACCGCCCATGTCAATAGAAAACATATGATATTTCAGGTGGTAGTCACCAATTTGGGGACACATATTTTCACAACACCCTCCACATTTCATGGATCCGCCATTGGAAATCATGATTTGGAAATTATTGACTGCATGGATATAGAAATTAGTTTCTTGGGAAATTCAACGATGAATAAAATTATGGGTGATTCCACTATCAACAAGAATTATGACCTTCTTATGCTTGATGTAGCCAATTAGTTTGAGGGTTTGGGGAGAAGAGAATCCAGTGAGAGAATTTAGGGAAATGATTAGTTCTACTTTGGGAGGGTTTGGGGGAGGGGTTATGTCAGTGGTTTCAGGTGACTCAGACACAAGGGGAGCTTCAACATCCTCTTCTAAAACATCCTTCGAGATGGCCATAAAAATATTTTGTTCCTTACACTTGTGTCCCGGAAAATATTTGTCATCATAGTTATAACAAAGGCCTTTGATTTGGCATTCAACCATTTTGGCCCTTGTCAATTTTTGGATATTTAGTGGAGTAGAAGGAGGAGTGGCATTTATTGGTTTAGTGTGAGGAATAAAGGAGGGTTTCTAGTTTTGAGAAGAGAAAACCTTTTGTGCTTCCTTATCTCGTTTAGTATCCTCCACACAACTCTGATGTCGAGCCATGATGACAATGGCACGAATCTCATCCTTGAGGCCACTAATAAAACATTCTAGGAAAAAATCATCAAACAGGCCCTCTGTACGAAAACCTAGTCACTCAAAAAAAGCTATAAAGTCTTCCATTGTGCCAGATTGTTTCAAATTTGTCAAATGACATAAATGGTTGGTGTCAGTGTCAAAGCATTCATAAAGCTCTTCCAAAAATTTTGTCAAAGCAACATACCTTTGATGAGTATTTTTTCTCCATTGCCACCATTGCCAACGTTCTTGATCCATATGAAGGACAACATACCGGAGTTTGGCCAAGTCATCTGTAATGCCCTACAAAGAGAAATAATGTTACATTTGAGTTACCCAACCAATGGGATCCGAGCCATAAAATTTGGTCACATCCACATGTGGAAGGAGTAGGTCACGCTGAAAGTGATGGGGATGAAAATTATGGGAATGAGAGAAATTTTCATCTTCGATATGCAAAGGTGGGTCAGATACAGGGGTATTTGTAGGGATATGTAGCTTGGTGCAGATCATGGAAGTGACATATTCAAGATGGGTAGTAATGTCTTGTTTGAGGTCTTCTTTGAGTTCCTCGATTGAGACAGTGATGGAGGAATGCATTTTTTTATTGATGGTGGAAATATTGGCACTAAGTTGTCTCACTTCTTTTTGGGTCTCTGTGAAATTAGATTGCAAGGTATTAAAGCGAGCTTCCAAGTATTGGCTATGGGTATGGGCCATGATGACGAGGGAACCAAAAAGGGGTGGGTGGGGTCAAAAAAATTTCTTAAAAATGATAGGTATGAATGTGATAAGGACGAACAGATAAATCCAATGGAATAGGTCTCAAATAATGGTGCAACAAAATCCGGACTTTTTTTTTTACACTTGTGGCATTATAATCTAGCCTGAAGAATACTGCAGTGATGAAATGCCCAAATTATTAATCAGGAAGAAATGTGTAGTCATTTGGCAACTCGAATGAAGGAGACACTATTGCGGGGCAATATATCTTGTCTATTTTGTTTTTTGTTTCTGTCCCCAAGGGTTAGGTATTCAAGGGTTCTACAGACAATTTTTTTCCCTATGTTATAGCTCTCTGATATACGTGCGGGGTCCAACAGTAGTACTCGACCCAATATCTCAGGGCACTAACTAAGGAGGCTAGACTATGGCCTTAGTCATACTACCCGAATACCCAGGTACTAGAGAGTATCTTCTCGAGTGTTTCTCTCGGTGTCACTTTAGTAGTCATGAAATCGATCGGTTTATCTAAAGAGGGCTTTAGGAAATCTAGGTCGATTTGTATACAAGTGTTTTCTGATGCACTATCACTTGAAGGGGTACCAAAAGGGATTACAAGGGTGGCCAACATAAGTACTCTTAAGTACCATTTGTATTTCATGCATGTATGACTCCCTGACCACGGTTTTATGCATGTAATGATAGATATTTGTAGCTTAAAGACATTGGAATAATCTCTACCCTGACAAAAAGATTAACCCACAATTTTCTGCCAATGAAAGTGCTCTGATACCACTTGTAATATTCTAGATATAAAAAGTATGTAGAACAAAAATAAAATGCTAGAAATGGAAGATGGGAAACAATATAACCAGAACAACACCACAATAATACCAAAATGATACCAGAATAACACCAGAAAGATCACTTATATTACTGAGAGCAATGTTCACTTTCCTCTTCGAGGGGGAAACCTCAAGCAGAGAAGAGCTCTATTACAATAATATCCAAGACAACAATTCTCATACCCTTGACTCCTATTTACACTAAATATGTCTATCAAAATAACCATCTAGAGGAATATCCTTCTAGAAGCAGAAGATTATATTAGGTATTCTTACATTCGACTTTTTCTTCCTTATTGCTAGGCCTTATTAATATTGACCTTTATTACATTAGGATATATTATTCTACCTACGTGAGGGATTAGGTCCTTAACAACGACGAATGGTTTAAGGAGAGGTATCTATCTGAGGAATTCATTGAGCGCCAGCTCAACGAGTTCAATGCCTTGTGGCAAGGCAGTCGTATGGTGCCCGAGTACGAGGCTCATTTTATGGAGCTGCTTCAGTATGATCCGCACCTGAATACAGAGAAACTTAAGGTCAACAGGTTCATGTTTGGCCTTAATGTCAACATTTGTGCAAAGGTTAGGATTTTGATGCCTCAAACCTTACATGATGTTGTCGATAATTCCATCATAGCAGAGGAGGATCTTATCAGTGGGGGTCAAAGTAGGACTCCAGCGAGACCTACGAGTCAGGTGTCATTTGGTGTGTAGAAGCATTAGACACCAGCTAGACATTCACCATGATATCATGTCTTCCAGAGAGGATCCACTTTCACTACACCTTGGCGACCAATGCCTCAGTAGTAGACTCCTTACCGAGGACCACAACACCAACAACATCGTCAACTGCAACAACATCATTTTAGGCATGTTCCACAGAACAGACCATGGTTTCAGGCCGGTGGGTCGTCAGCTTCTACTTTGGGTACCATGAGTACTAGACCAAAGAAAGGGTATTGGATATGTGGAGAGCCACATTACTAATGTGACTTCCCTATGGAGAGTACTAGAGAATCTAGATCAGTCTGACCCATTACCATGGGAGATTTGGGCAAGGCCCATCAGATTCATGCAGTGGTGAATAACTCCCAAGGAGAGCACCAGTCGACTCTGGTCGAGACATCAGGTACTTTCGCTGACCAGACCCTTAGTAGTTTTATAGATCCAGGTGCTACCGAGAGTTTTATTTCTAGTGCAGCGCTAAAAGGAATTAAGGTAAAGGAACTCAAATAGGATGAGTTTATCTTTGTATAAATGGCTTCGGGAGCCAATCATAAGGTTGGTGGGAAAGTTACAAGATATAGACTTAACCTAGGAGAGTTTGTACTAGGGCCAACCTGTATGTCACAACCTTAGGGTCTTATGATGTCGTGATCGGTATGGACTGGTTGGAATCGCATGATGCGATACTCGACTATAAGATGAAATGGTTGATCTTGGTCGATGATGAGGGACAGAGACGCATGATTGTAGGTCGGAACCAGGGAATCTCTATTAGGTTCATCTCTTCCTTGCAGCTACGGAAGAGCATGCACAAGGGATGTAAGCTTTATGCAATCCTTGCATTAAATGAGAAGGGAGTAGAGGAAGGTATAGAAAACATTTTGGTGGTGTGAGAGTTTGTGTATGTCTTCCCTGAGGAGTTACCTGGGATGGCGCCAGAGAGGGAACTAGAATTTACCATCGACCTAAAAACAGGAACTGAACCGATAGCAAGAATTCCTTATTGGATGTGGACCCTGGAGTTACCAGATTTGAAAATGAAACTGAAGGAGTTTTTGGACCTAGGACTTATACGTCCAAGTGTGTCACCATGGAGTGTTCCTGTTATCTTCATATAGAAGAAGGATGGGTCATGGAGACTCTGCATTGACTATCGTCAATTGAACAAGGCAATGGTCAAGAATCAATATCTGTTGCCAAGAATTGATGATCTGTTTGATTAGATGAAATGTGCGATGGTTTTTTCAAAGATCAAATTGAGATTAGGGTATCACCAGTTATGAATCAAAGAAGACGATATCCCTAAGAATGCCTTTAATATGAGGTTTGGACATTATGAGTTTATTGTTTTACCATTTGGACTGACGAATGCCCCAGGGGTATTTATGAGTTTGATGAATGGGGTGTTCCACGAATACTTAGACAAGTTCATCCAAGTATTAACTGACAATATTTTGATTTACTCTTGAACGATGGAGGAGCATGACGATCACTTGTGCATGGTACTACAGTGTCTACGAGAGAACAAATTTTATGGGAAATTGTCTAAATTCTCGTTTTATCAATCAAAGATTCACTATTTAGGGCATGTCATAGATGGTGAAGGTATCTTTATGCATCTAGCAAAGGTCAAGGCTATTATGGAATGGCTTGTGTCGACAAATATCCCCGAAGTGCATAGCTTCATGGGTTTAGCGGGATATTATCGATGGCTCGTCAAGGGTTTTTCGAACATAGAAAATCCAATTACGGAATTGCGGAACAAGAAAAAGAAGTTTGTTTGGACCGATAAATGAATGGATTCATTTCAGAGGCTCAAGGAGATATTGATGAAAACATCAATATTGAAGGTCCCTGACATGGACGCGGACTTCTTGGTATGCATTGGCGCATCCAAGGAAGGCTTAGGTGGACTCTTGATGCAAGACGATCGAGTGATCACTTACATCTCGAGAAATTTGAGAAGGCATGAGGAGAACTATGCAATGCATGATTTGGAGTTGTTAGCCATTGTTTATGCCTTGAGAGTTTGGAGACACTACCTTATTGGACAAAAATTCAAACAAAAAACAGACCACTTTGGTCTACAACACATCTTTACGCAAAGCAACTTGAATGCGCGACAACGACGTTGGTCAGAATTGTTTAGCGAGTATGATTTTGATATTACTTACATAAAAGGAACAATGAATAGAGTGGTTGATGTGTTCAGTCAGAGACCTCGCATATTTTAGGTGATTCCTCTTCATATGAATATACGTGGAAATATTCTAACCTTACAGTGTGACAATGACTGGTGCAAATAGGTAAGGGATTTTTTACGGACAAAACACAGTGATGGTACCAAAATTTGAGGGATTTAGTGTAGATAACGACAGACTAATGAGATTTAAAGGTCAAATTTATGTACCGCCCAATGACGAGTTGAGGAGTTTGATCCTAAATGAGGATCATAGATTAGTGTACATGGATCATCCTAGAGTCACGAAGATGAGGGTAGACCTTAAACCCTTATTCTTCTAGAAAGGAATGAAGGCAGAAATAGTCAACTACATGGTCATATGTCTAGAATGTCAGCAGGTGAAGGTTGAACATAGACATTTGGCATGATTACTACAGCCACATGCTATTCCAGAATCAAAATGGGAGGTCATTTCAATGGATTTCATTGTTGGATTTCCACTGACGACAAGGAGACACGACTTAATTTTTGTGGTAGTCAACACTCTGACGAAGAGTGCCCATTTTATTCCTATGCATTTAACATATGAGGCACCTGCCATAGCTAGAGTTTTCATCAATGATATTGTGAGGCTACATGGTGTGACTAAGAGGATAATATCTAATAGAGGATCGGTGTTTACAGGACGATTTTGGACTAGTTTCCAAGAGGCCTTGGGAACCCAACTTAACTTTAGTACCACGTATCACCCGGAGACAGAAGGGCAGACCGAAATAAAAAACAAAATCTAGGAGGATATGTTGCGTATGTACGTTATGGACTGAAAAACGCATTGGGGAGAGTTCTTTCCACTAGCATATTTTACATACAACAACAGTTATCAAAGAACCATTAAGATGGTGCCCTTAAAGTTTCTTTGTGGGTGACTGTGTCGAATGCCTTTGAGTTGGGATCGGCTTGAGCATAGGCTCCTGGTGGGACCAGAAGCAATCCAATAAATGGAATATCAAATGAAAACAATAAGGTAAAGGATCAAGGAAGTGTAGGATCGGTAGAAGAGTCATGTCGATGCACATCGTGTCGATCATAGTTATTAAGTTGGCAATCGAGTCTTCTTGCGGGTGAAACTGCATAAGATTTCTATCAAGTTTAGAAAGGGTGCTAAACTCTCTCCTAGGTTCTTGGGACCTTTCAATATTGTGGAAAGGAAAGGGCCCATGGCCTATTGACTATACTTGGTTGATTCTTTGAGGTGTATGCACGATGTTTTTCATGTATCTGTTTTGAGACATTATGTTAGTGATCCTACACATGTTATTGACCTGAGTTCCTTGTAGGTATCGAACGAGGGTGCACTCACAGTGTACCCAATCCTCATCTTGGACCATCACATTTGACATCTACAACATCGAATAATAGATTCAATCAAGGTCTAGTGGGAGAACTATAGTCCACACTCGGCGACCTGGGAGGACGTATATGATATGCATCAACAAATTCCATTTTTTTCTGATAGATAGACATATGATATTGTAATACACTTTATCTCGGCACTTATTTACTGTAAAACTTTGGGACAAAGTTTAAAACAAGAGGGGGTGTATGTAACATCCCTCTCTTGCGTGCACTGAGTGAACTTATTCTTTGAGGACACTTGCATGCAAGTGATCCGATTCTTTTTATGATTGGTTGTTGTGATTATGATTATGAGATATTGAGGATTTGATGATATGTTATTTTGTTGTATTTACATAGACATGTGCTATTGATTGGGTTCTCCTGATTTTGAAATACTCTGGATGTTGAGGATGTTGAGGCATCGATGAAACCCCTTGGACTCTTGGTCGAGTCAAGGAGTGGATTTATAGGGTTTGAATGTTGTTGATGTGACATATGTACATATGATTAGATATTTGATGTCGATTGTTATTGCTGACATGATTCATTGATGGATGCAGGCTGACGTTATCTTGTCGACGAGACTAACATTTGGAGTAAAGGAGTCACGCATGATATCCAGAGACATTGAGGGATAGGGGTGTTAGCAGCCCTGCCACATCCTCCTAGCACTCCCTCTGTGGCTTGAACTGTAGGTTAACGATTACCTAGTTCGAGAGACCTGTGATGTCGTGAGGGAATACTATTACAGTCACTCACGATGATTCTAAGGGAACGCAATAAGGCATGGTCCTTATTCCTTAGAGGCCCTTAGTCTCCCACAAAATCAGCTGATGGAGTATTGACTCTAGGGGCTTGATGTCTACCAAATTCAGTCAAGAGGCGAGTGGCATCCTTGGAGCATGTAATGCATCCTAAAGGGCACATCACGATTTTAACTATGGTAACTTAATAAACCTAATGCCTAGAAAAATATGCCTCCTTAGGACCTAGTTGGCCTTAAAATGAATTATGTGATAAGTAAAGTTTAATAACATTCTTTCTCTTAAAAATTGTCACCAAGCCTAGTGAATTGAAAACCTAAGTCTGAGTAGAACCTTTGAACAAAAAAAACTATTTAGACATGTAACAAGAGGGGGGTAAATAAAATTCAAGAATTAATAATTTGTCTGATGCCTCTTCAGATGAATCTACATGGAAATATTCTAACCTTACAGTCCGACGATGACTAGTACAAAGAGGTCAAGGATTTTTTACGGACAAAACACAATGATGATACCAAAATTTGAGGGATTTACTATGGATAATGATGGATTAATGAGATTTAAAGGTCTAATTTATGTACTGCACAATGGCGAGTTGAGGATTTTGATCCTAAATGAGGCTCATAGAGCATTGTACATGGCTCATCCCGGAGTCATGAAGATGAGGGAAGACCTTAAACCCTTATTCTTCTAGAAAGGAATGAAGTTAGAAATAGTCAACTACATGGCTAGATGACTAAAATGTCAGCAGGTGAATATTGAACATAGACAACTGACATTATTACTACAACCACATGCTATTCCAGAATCGAAATGGGAGGTCATTTCGATGGATTTCATTGTTGGATATCCACTGACGGCAAGGAGACACGACTTGATTTTTGTGGTAGTCGACACTCTGACGAAGAGTGACCATTTTATTCCTGTGCATACGATGTATGAGGTAGGTGACATAGCTAGAGTTTTCATTAGTGAGATTGTGAGGCTGCATGGCGTTAGGGATGATTTTAAGGATGAAAATTTATTTTAAAATGTAGAAACCTTGGTGAATATTACTAATCCTTCATATGCTAACTATAAAATGTTTGGAAATATTTTTGTAAAAATATTCAAATTTCAAAGGATTTTATATAGTTTGTATAAAATTTTGGCGATTTTTAAGGTAAAATAATTTTATCCT
>SNQJ01S0042611.1:34344-50807 GCA_010110895.2 Picea sitchensis
TTAGAAAACCTTCAATTGGGCCCTCAAAAATGGCCCTGTAAGTTAAAACTGCTAAAAATAGTAAATTGCCAAAATTGCCAAAAAACATGTTTTGAGCCAGTTGGAAAAGGTGGGTGGCCACCAATATCCACCTGGATCACACAGGTTCATGACATCCTTCAACAATCTATGTAGTGCAACTTCTCCAGCAAGACAAGCAGTTCATCAAGATGTAGATTCAACAAACGATTTCCCCTCTCCCCTGGGAACTCAACGCAATGGATACCATTTCTTCCTAAGGAGGGAGGATTGATCTAGGTTAATATCTGTGGCCACCCACCTATTTTAACTGGCTCAAAACAGTTTTCTGGCAACTTACTATTTTTAGTAGTTTTTTGGTTCCTAAACTCTCGGGGCCATTTTGAGGGCCTAAATGAAGTGTTTTCAATATCTATCACCTCTATTATGGCCAAAGGCTCTAATTGAACCCCCAAAATGAATCTCCTCTAAGATACCTTTCCAACGAACTATCATGCACCCAAACAGAGATCGTATTCCAAAGTTATGCCCCCAAGAAGTTGATACACCAAACTACCCAAAACGGGGTCCAAAAAACTATTACCTTTTCATCTTCCGAGGTTCAGGTTTTGGATTTTATTTATGATAAAAAGGTCTTTGGAGCCCCATTGTAAAATCATCTTCTTACGAATGTGATTAGTCATGACATCTCTTCTCAGAGATAATCTACCACCAATCTAGCGAGTCTTTCACTTTGTATTTCTACAGCTTTGTACACTTTGTTCATTAATAGAAATTGTGTATTACTGTATCTTTTTGTTTATGGTTATATCTCTAATAAATATATGCTATATTATTGTCTCTCTTGCAATATCATTTTATATTTATGTGTTATATCTCCTCTCTCATTTCTTGTTGAAAATAATCTGGATCAGTGATATCAAAGCAGGCTTCTCTTGATCATTTTTTTTCAGTGCCTGTCCCTGATGAGGTATGAGTATAGAAAGTTGGGTATCAAGCTTTTTTATATTCAGGAAAATCTCTCTCGCACTCCCAAAAAAACCTCCATGGTGGAAGAAAATAATAATGATAGAGAATATGACTTTATTAATCTCTTGCTTGAGCAAGCTCTCATGCAACAGGGGGATGAAATGATGGAAAAATTTTCCCATGTCCTCCAATGCCTACCGATACCAATAGGCACATACTGATCAAGTGGCCACTTTGGAGGCACCTATCCTCTCAAGGTACAAGTGAATTTTTATATTCCCATATTTGAAGGTCATATGGATGCATATGCCCTAGAAAAATGGTTAACTCTGCTAAAGGTTATTTCTCTATTCACAATTTTTTCGATAAGGAAAAGATTACCTTCACACTCCTTAAGGCTCTCCTCCATGTCAAACATTGGTGGGAAACTTATTGGGATAAAATTTCCATGGAGGAGTCTAGAATATATGGGGTCGATCCCACTTGGGATTTTTTTTTGGATGTGGTCAAGGGACAATATTACCCTGTTGGTAACTATGACGACTAGTACATGAGATGGAATACACTGTGTCAAGAGAGGGACCAAGCGGTGTCGAAGTTCACCAACACCTTCCATAACTTGGCACCAAGTTGGGTAACAAATATTCTAAGCGACATTTGGTTTAAAATACCATGGGGCTCTACACAAGTACATCCAAACTGAAATGGATTTTCTGGACATCTCATCATTGGGAGTTTCTTACCGATATGTTGTCAAAATCGAGCAGAAATTAAAGCACCAAAATAAACGGGAGTTCGAATCTGCAAATCCACAACAACCAAAGCATGATAAAGATGGCCCTAACAAACAACCTTCCAACACCCAGTCCAAGACACAAGAAAATAAGGGTAACAGAAAGAAAAAGGACACTGGAAAATGGTGCGATTTCCACAAAATCCCTTGGCACAACACCGATGAATGTCGCTCAAAATAGTCATTACTGGTTGAGATCAAAGACAAGGAGTCGAACCCTGATTCAGAATCTGATTCAAAAAATAATGGAAAAAGATAGATCGTCAACACATACCCCACTTCTACTTTCATGACCACAACAATTCAACCAGAAGAACCAGCAGACACTAAACAGGGGGAGCACCTCTTCCATTCACATATATGGGTTAAAGGGACCCCATTGTATTTCATTGTTGATAGAAGAAGCTATAATAACCTCATCTCAGTAGATTTCATCAAACAGTTGGGATTGTCGACAACACCACACCCACAACCATACAACATTGGGTGGCTTCGCCAAGGATGAGACCTCTGTGTCAGCCAACAATGTCGATTGTCATACAACAGCCATCCCTTCAAGGATGAGTTATTATGTGATGTTTCCCCACTGAATGTATGTGATGTTCTGTTAGGCTATCCATATATGTGGAAGCATCATGTTATTTATGAGTCTCAACCCCATAGTGGCGTTTTTACTAAGGGGGGTCACCTCTACAAGATACAAAAGCTAGCTCCAACTACTATCCCACCTAAATAGTGTTGCAAGGTAGTATCTCATACTACAAAATCAGCTTCTTCACAGTTTGTTCAAAAGGTGAACAGAAGAACACTGCAACCACTACAGCCATAGTCCAAGCACCTTCTGTCCAGCAGAAGCAAGTCGACAAGATTAAAGAAAATCAAAAGGATTCCTTTTGAAAATATCCATCTCACATAGTCGGACTGGTTAAAAAGGTCCAACCCTTCTAGCCATAGGTTCATGACATCCTTCAACAAGCTAAGCAATGCAACCTCTCCAGCAAGGCAAACAACTCATCAAGATGTAGATTCAGCAAATGCTTTTCCCTCTTCCCTAGGCACTCAATGCAATGGAGAAAATTTCTTCCTAAGGAGGTATTATTGATCCAGGTAGATATAAATGGCCACCCACCTATTCCAACTGGCTCAAAATAGTTTTCTGGCAACTTAGTAGTTTTAGCAATTTTTCAGTTCCTAAACTCTCAGGGCCATTTTGAGGGCCTAAATGAAGTTTTTTATGGATCGATCCCCACAATGACAAATAGTGTCTCTAATTTATCCCCCAAAATGAATCTCCTCGTTGATAACTTTCCAATTAGCTATCGTATGCCCTGAATGGAGATTGTATGCCAAAGTTACGCCCTCTGGAAGTTGATACACCAAACTACCCAAAACGGGGTCCACAAAACTATTGGTTTTTCATATTCCGAGTTTAGGGTTTTGGATTTTCCTTATGATGAAAATTCATTTGGAGGCTCATTGTAAAATCATCTTCTTGCTTGTGAATGCAAGTGTCCATCACATCTCTTCTCAGAGATAACCTTCCACCATTCTAGTGAGTCTTTCACTCTGTATTTCTACAGTTTTGTACATTTTGCTCATTAATAGAAATTGTATTATTGTATCTCTGTGTTTATGGTTATATCTCTCATAAATATATGTTATATTATTGGCTCTCTTGCAATATATTTGTATATTTCTATGTTATATCTCTTCTCTCATTTCTTGTCGAAAATAATATGGATCAGTAGTATCAAAGCATGCTGCACTTGATCGTTTTTGTTTTTTAAGTGCATGTCCCCAACAAGGTATGAGTATATAAAGTTGGATCTCGAGCTTGTCTCTCTTGAGGAAAATCTCTCTTGCACTCCCAAAAAACCCTCCATGGCATAAGAAAACAAAAATGACAGAGAATATGATTTTATTAATTTGTTCCTTGAGCAATCTCTCACGCAACAGAGGGACGAAATGATGGAGAACTTTTCCCACACCCTTCAACATCTTGCGATAACAATAGTCGTGTCTTCATCAAGCGTCCATGTTGGAGGAACCTCTCTTTTCAAGGTACAAGTGAATTTTTATATTCCCTTATTTGAAGGTCAGATCGATGCAGATACCCTAGAAAAATGGTTAAATATGCTAGAAGGTTATTTCTTTGTTCACAATTTTTCTGACAGGGAAAAGATTACCTTCACACTCTTTAAGGCTCTCCCCATGTCAAACATTGGTGGGAAACTTACTTGGAGAAAATTTCCCAAGAGGAGTCCATAATATATGGGGCCAATCCCACTTGGGATTTTTTTTTGGATGCGGTCAAGGAACAATATTACCCTATTGGTAACTATGAATACCAATACATGAGATGGACTATGTTGTGTCAAGAGAGGGGCCAAGCAGTGTCAGAGTTCACCAACACCTTCCATACCTTGTGCACCAAGTTGGGTATCAAATATTTTGAGCGGAATTTGGTTTTGAAATACTGTGGGGCTCTACACAGGTACATCCAAACTGAAATGGAGTTTCTGTACATCTCATCGTTGGGAGCAGCTTACCAATATGTTTTGAAAATCGAGCATAAATTTAAGCACCAAAAAAAATGTGAGTTCAAGTTTGCAAATCTACAACAACCAAAGAATGATAAAGATGACCCTAACAAACAACCTTCTGAAAACCATTCCAAGACACAGGAAAAGAAGGGTAACGAAAAGACAAAGAACGACAATGGAAAATGGTGGGATTTCCATAAAATACCCTGGTAAAAAACCAATGAATGTCTCTCAAAACAGTCATTGGTGGTTGAGATCAAAGACAAGGATCCGAACCCTAATTCAAAATTTGATTCATAAAATAATGAAAAAATACAGATCATCGATGCATACCCCACTTCTATTATCGCAACCACAACAATTCAACTGGAAGAACTAGCATATCCTGAAGAGGGGGAGCACCTCTTCCATTCACAGATGTGGGTGAAGGTTACCCCATTTCATTTCATTATTGATAGTTGAATCCAGAAGAACCTCATATCGATAGAGGTCATCAAATAGTTTGGATGTTCGACAACACAACATCCATAGCCATACAACATCAAGTGGCTTTGCCAGGGACGAGACCTCCCTGTCAGCCAGTAGTTTTTATTTTCATATAGCATCCAACCCTTCAAGGATTAAGTATTATGTGATGTTTCCCCATTGGATTTGTATTTTTTTCTATTGGGCCAGACATATATGTGGAAGCACCATGTTATTTATGAGTCTCGACCCTGTAGTGTCATTGTTACTATGGGGGGTCACCTCTACAGGATACCAGAGGTATTTCCAACTAATATCCCACCTAAACAATGTCACAAGGTAGTATCTCATACTACAAAATTCATCTTCTTCACAGTATGTTCAAAAGGTGAACAGAAGAACATCGCAACCACTGCAACCTAAGTCCAAACACCTTTTGTCCAACAGAAGCAGGTCGACAAGGTTGAATAAAAACACAAGGATTATGTCTGCACAAAGTCATCTCAAGTATTCAAATTGGTTAAAAAGTTCCAACCCTTCTAGCAACAGGTTCGTGACAACCTTCAACAAGCTAAGCAGCACACCTTCTCCAGCAAGGCAAGCAACTCATTAAGATGTAGATTCAATAAATGTTTTTCCCTCTCCCCTGAGAACTCAGGAAATGGAGACCATTTCTTCCTAAAGAGGGAGGATTGATCCAGGTGGATATTAGTGGCCACCCACCTATTCCCACTAGTTCAAAACAGTTTTCTAGAAACTTACTATTTTTAACAGCTTTTTAGTTCCTACACTCACGGGGCCATTTTGAGGTCCTAAGTGAAATTTTTTTCAGGATCGAGAACCTCAATGATAGCCAAATTCTCAAATTGAGTCTCCAAAATGAATATCCTCGACGATATATTTCCAATGATCTATCATGCGCCCCAAACGAAGATCGTATTCCAAAGTTATGCCCTCGGGAAGTTGATACACCAAACTACCTAAAACGGGGTCCATAAAACTATTGGTTTTTCATCTTCCATGGTTAGGGTTTTGGATTTTATTTATAATAAAAATGCTTTTGGAGCCTCATTGTAAAATCATCCTCTTGCGAATGCGAGTATCTGTCACATCTCTTTTCAGAGATAATATGCCACCATTCTAGTGAGTCTTTCACTCTGTATTTCTACAGTTTTGTACATTTCACTTATTAATAGAAATTGTGTATTACTGTATCTCTGTGTTTATGGTTATATCTCTGATAAATCTTTGTTATATTTTTTGTCTCTCTTGCAATATCTCTGTATATTTATGTGTTATATTTCCTCTCTCATTTCGTGTCAAAAATCATCCATATCATCTCAATAATGGACATAGGGTATTGTGTATGCTACAAGGAAGGCACAATCCTAGTTTGCAATAGTGTAGAGAATTAAGCACAAAGTAGATGTCAATCTAGAAGCATTGACAATAGTAGTATCGACTACATATGACATGACTGACTACATAAAACACAAAGCATTGACACATGCATTCAATAAAGAACTACATTGAGATAATCACATCAAGAACACACACATTAATACTAAAAATGTGCAGTGGGAAGGTTAAACTACCTATTTCATGTTCCTTTTTCAAGAGTATTTATACAATAGATATATGGTTAGAGATGTTGTGCCTACTCCAAATAATCATTCGTTATATTCTCTTATACATTTATCATTTACTTGACTTATACACTTGCATTCTTGTACTTACTTGTGATAATATCTTAATATATTATATGGTGATGTTTACATGTCGTGATAGGCCTCCCAACATCTCTCGACCCTCAAATCCTTGCTTCATCACAAAGCAATTGTGCATCAACATTGTGGGTCTCTACTCCTGCCGAAGTATCCTTACTATGCATCAACCATGCATATCAGTCTGCATAGGTAAATGAGCCACAAAACCCGACATCTATGTAGGAAGATACATGTATACAAGGTTATACCATGACCTATTACTTTTTGGCCTCCATCTTCGATCTGGTAGGTGATTGTGTAGTCAGTGAGTCTCCAACACTTTTTTCTCACCCAACAATGATCTGATTGATCATATTGTTACACCATGCTCTCTTAGGTTCCTTTGGGGTAGTGAGTGGATCATCCTATGTTCATCATGCACTTTCACAACACACCATAGTGGAGTGACTCACTCGGACTACCTACCATTTCTCTGTTTTCTAGACTATGAGGTTACAACCCAAGGACCTATTATGCAACTCTTATACTGAGGGGCTCAATTAGTTCAATCATTCTTGTGTCATCATCTTTCCCTTTAATATATTTTTGTTTGTGTGTCATATGATGTCTCTTTCTTGAATTCCTTATTTTCTTGTCTTGTAGTGAGAATCTTATAATCAATACTCTCTACAAGTTCTCTAATCAAATTCTCAATCAACTACTGCACAATTTCATTCTCATTTTCAATGCTTTGTGGTGTTCAATATACCAATAAAATTCATTTCTACGTTTCTTTGTATAAAAATATTATTTTTCTCAGCCTGGTGTAGATGCTCTATGTCAAAACTCTATCAAGTTTTGTCCTTTTCTCATTTGTTTTTGTCAATCATGGACGTTCTCCACTGGATTTTTTCTTATATAATTTTAGGTCTTTAGTAATGAACTAGAGTCTACAATTTATATTTACATGAAGGATAAATCTTACTATGACTCAATTCTAGAACTCTAATTTGTGATCACAACTCGACTAGACTCAACTAGGACACAACTCAATGGTTAGACTCTACTATGACTCTCTATTTATTAGAAAAACTCAATTTTACAAAAAAAATGTTTTTCCAATCTTGAAATTTCATTGACTCAACAAAAATGCTCTCAACTGGATATCAATTGATGTCAACAAGGAACTGATGTTGCCAGCTAGAAACTCATCGAACAACTCATAAATCATATTTCAATGTATATCTAATAAGATAGCATATGCCAGTGATTCAAAATAGTCATATTGTGTTACCATCAATCCAAAGTAGAGTATTTTATTAATAAGAATCGTTCTATCTATTAGCAATTCAAATTGTTTCCAATCAAAGTGACGAGACTTCGAACGATATTGTCCTTCAATTCTATGTTGAGTATACTTCTAGTCACTGAAGGAGATATTCTTACAAGTAGTTGACCATGCATGTTCATTGATTGGTATCAATTTCTTAAGCAAGTTGTTATTCACAGTTGAGCACATCAATCATTCGTTAACTAGTCATGTTGTGCAACCAGTAAGCATCATTTTGGAAGAAATAATTAATTATGGGAGATCATATTCAAGGAATAATGTAGTCCAGTTGAATATTGTTAAACATGGGCAATGGTGGAAATGATGCAAACACAAAGGTGATGATGGAGTTGATGAAGCATGGCCTAATCATTTCATACGTTTCTTCAATTGTTGAGTTCTATGATATTGTTACAGTAATGCACTTTTTTATATCAAGAGCCTGAATCTTCATTCTTCTACTTTATACTTCAATACTATCATATCAATATTGACATCAAAATGTCTCTTTTTCCATGCAATTATGTGCCTCATTTTTATATCCATTCATTTTTTAAATTCTTTAATCAATCTTATAGTTTATTTGCATTGATAATAGGAGTTGTCTAGTTGTTCTACGAAATGGCGTTTTTTACTGGAATCTAGCGATATAAATTTACACAAATCATTATTTTTTGTTGTTCAAAATCTATTTCTAAATGAAGAAATGGATTCAGCATGCTGAAAAACCATTGGGGTACTCGGATTATACAGAAATAATTACTCAAATATAAGAATCTAACAATTTCCCACTTAATTTTAGATAAATGTCCCCGGAAAAAATCGTCATTTCATAAAACGTTTAGCCTACTGCTTGATAATATGCAGCATCGACATCTAATTTTTCTTTTGAGAAACTTTCTTCAACATGTGCATTATGATATTAAGCAACCTAATCAATAGGAAACTAAGTCAACTTACACAACAGTGGACTCGGTGGTCAGTGCCCACACTTGGTTGACTCATGGTTGGAAGTCGACTTCTCTTCAAGCAATCAATCCAGAACTTGGTTGACTTCTTGAGTCAATTCGACTTGCAACAAGAAATATTTTTCTTTGGCAATTGATTGTCCCACCCATCTCAAGGTCTCCATTTAATTCTTCCTTAGTCAATGTGATCAATTACCAAGTTTGTGTGGTGATCTTGGCCAACATAAATTCCAGTAGTCAATGGTTGAAGGAATAATGGGGTAATCGATTGGAGATACTATCTAGAATACCATCTAGAATACCATCAACATATTTTCATTCAAGGGCATCAACGAAAACATCGTTATTTTATTATTCTTTGAGAAGAACCAAAAGAAGTGTCATATATTATTTTATTTCTAAACAATGCCCATGAGAAACACCATATTATTTATTCCTCAAATAATTCTTTCAATTTTCAAATCTCATAATTTCTTATATCTTATTGTACAAGCTTCTCCCATACTATCCTGACCCACTAGGAAGAAGGATGCTCCAAGATTCTTCCCAATTATCTCTTTTTTATTTGTAGGATTCTTTGTTTCCACCGGCATCTCCTCACACAAAAATTTCATCCAAGACCAAATCCTCCAACTTTTAGGTATTCTTGATCTCTCCATCTCTTTTAGGTTCAAACCATTTTCATTCACTACTATTGTCACCTAGACTGAATGAAGGAGGAAACCTTGTCAATGTTGTAATCTTCCACATTACACACATGTATCAAGAAAGGACTGCATAGTAGCAAGCACATCAAGCACACACATATAAATATTCTAGATGTGATATATGGTAGGAAGGTTAACCGACCGAGTTCATATTCCTTATTCAAGAGTATTTATACAATAGAAATATGGTTGGAGAAGTTGTACCCACTCCAACTAATCATTTGTTATATTCTCTTATACATTTATCCTTTACTTGACTTATATATTTATATGTTTATACGTAATTACGATAATACCTTAATATAATGTATGATGACATGTAAATGGAATAAAAGGCCTCCCAACAAGTTCTAACCTAGGAAAAATGAATCCATAGTGAAATCATTGGAGCAAGATAGCACCCAAGCATAACATTTTGGTATACCCCAAGTGGCCATTAGTATGGAAGAGGTTCACAAGGAAGAAATATCATGAATGCATGTAGCAAATGATAGACCTATGGAAGGTGGATTTTCTCTCCATAGTGAAAATGATCACATAGTCCATGACTAATATGGATGAAAGGTTTGAAAACATGGATGACCGCATAAGAGATCTACAAATGTAGAAACTATAGTTCAAAGACTAGTTGGATAAGGTACAATTTAGATGGAAATGTTGTGGAGATAGGCATATATGACTAGTGAAAATGAGATCCATTGGAAAAAGGAAGAAAAAGAATCCATTGCAGCATTGATGACAATGAAGAAGCAAGTAATGGATGCAAGAATGTAAGAAGTGGAAATACATGGAGCAGCTATGAAGGTAGGGGATGAGCTATCCACGTGTTTTGATGAGATGTTTCCTTACCTACCTAGGGATTTCAATTTTTCTAAGAAGGAAAGCATCATAATCACCAAGGTCATGAAAACCCTCTGTTGGATTGTATAGAACAAGAAGGGGTTTCTTGAGTCCATGGAAAAGGTGGAGAGAAACAAAGAGGAAGAGAAAAAATAGTAGGTAGAAAGACTAGAAGCCACAGAGATTGAAGTGCACAAGAAAAGGCAAGATCTACTTATTGATCCTACAATTTTTTAGTCTTGCACATAAATAGAGAGGTTAAGGAGGATATGTCTAAAGTGACAAAGCTTATGTGCTAAATTTAGAGGCATGAGGACATCCTACCAGAACCTAAGTAGAAGATTCAACAAGAGATCATGCAACTAAAATAGTAGTGCAAGAAAGTGTATGCTAATGCCATCATATCAAATATTATTGATGACAAGATGGAAGAAGAACATAGCATAGATCTAATGCATCATTCTCTTGAGGATGAAAATAAATATCTAAGGAATATGGCAAGGGAACTCATAAGGAAGGAACAATCCTAGTTTTCAATAGTTAAGAGAATGAAGCACAAAGTAGATGCCAATCTAGAAGAATTGAAAATGGTAGTATCTACTATATATGACATGACCAACTTATTTGCAACCAAGTGCACACACAAAATACAGGAGGCTATTACTACTTGGAATTCCATCTTTGAATATTTCTGCAAGTTCATGGATGTGGCAATTAGAGAGATCCTTGAGCTATATCCCATTTTTAACAATGAGACATGAAACCCAACTTGGGGATGAGTTGGAAGGTGTGGTCAAGGAGTCGGTATGGCCTAGTTTTGGATAATTACTAGCATATAGAAGTGTTCAAAAGAAGATGATCCATAGAATATATGAAGCCACAAAAGCTTGAGTATGTTGATAGAAAAATCTTGAGTACACAAAGTCCAACGAATTGTTAAATAAATCCTTTACACCTAGTCTCTCTAACCTTCTATGCAATTTCCCAAGGCACAGACCTTAAGTGTCATACAATTGGTATAATGTGTTGGAGACACTGACTACACTGAGAGGGGGGGGTGAATAGTGTAGGGATCTTTTTCAAAACTTCCCTTTCACAAAACTCATTAGTTAGCAATCACCATTTACTCGTTACTTATTGTTGTCATTTATAACCAGTTAAATATGAACATACATCAGCAACATATATCAACAACATATCATCAACAAATCATCACCACAAGGAACACAAAGAACACAAGAAGTATGTACAGTTTTTTTTTATTACGGACTACAATCCTTGGGTTTATCAGCAACAATTGAATAGAGTACAACTCTACATGAGCACCAACTCTATAATGCAAGACTTAGCTTACACCCTCAGCACCAACTAAGATGAGGCAACAATCCTCAACAGATATCAATATGTCAACAGGTACGCGACTTGTCGGTAGTGAAGCACGCATATCTGCGTGCCCTACCAGTAGTACAGCTCGTGTATGTACGCAGCCAATCTGTACTACAACTTGTGTATCACTTCTGAGAAATTAGGGTTTTCTTTTCATCACACACTCAACAGCTCATGTATGTACGTGGTCAGTTTGTACTACAACTTGTGTATCACTTCTGAGGAATTAGGGTTTTCTTTTCATCGCACACTCAGATCCTCTGCAAGCTTCAATCACATTCTCTTATGTCTCTCACTATCCAATCTGATCCATAACCATTCACAACACATCCAAGCTCTCTAACAACCTACTCATGCTTGTCAACCATACAATATGAATGTTACTCATCATGTATAAGCAACCAGAATACTATAGCAATCATATCAGTACTAAATCATAAGAGTGTTTCTCACTCCATCAACCAACACAAACCACATCACAACAACCATACCAAGAATTCCTTAAGAATTCACTACACAACAAGCAAGATTATCCATCAAGACAACAATGTAACCATACCAGAATTTCTATGGCAAATCTGAGCCCATAGAATGCAGATCTGAAACCTATTTCAGTCTTCAATAGCCTATCATCAGTTCAACCACAAGTATTAATAACTTCATCCACTGTACACACCATGTCCTCATACAGCCCATGTATGTATGTGCCCTATCTCACTACAGCCTGCATATACCTCAGAAACTAGGGTTTCTGAACTTCTAAGACTTTTGTCGTCATGATCTCAGACTTACCGAAACTTTGATGCATCCATGAGATCCTTCATATCTCCTCTCTCTCAGAATAGATCTTCAATACATTCTCAAGAGATACACAAGAGATGATCTACCACAAGATATCGTTGCCTCTTATTTGTACTCTCCAAGTAGCTTCCTTAGAAGCATCTTCTAGGTCACTTAGCTCACTTCTAGGTCACTTAACCCATTTCTAGGTCACTTAACCCATTTCTAGGTCATTTAACCTATTTTTCTCATTTTTATGGTTAACCACTTTCCATAATTAGAAAATTCTACATTTATTTATTGTTTATATATTCCTCCTTGACTTGTCACCATTTAAATAATAATTTCTTCTTTTCAAGCACTTTGACTTCTTTGACCTCTTGGGGCTTCAAGCCAACATATGAGGGTCCTTCATCTTTGTAGGGCCATAACTCTCAAACCATAAGGAGTTATGTGACATTCCACATACCACTAGAAATGGCATGACAACCACTATCCATCTAGGATAGTTCCACTGAAAAATTCATTGATATTCATCTCATTATTCCACACTCAAGCATGGGTTCTCCAACCATACTTCAAGGATAACTCAACTGCAAATCATCTTCCCATGAGGGATTTCACAATAAGGGGACCACTTTGGAGTTCATCCATTTTTGCACCTTATCAACCATGATAAGACAATAATTAGTCATCTTTACATCAAATCAACTATGCATCATATATCAAAGAAACCACATCGATCCATCTTCATATTTGCATCATGTATCAATGACAACTCATTGATCCATATTCATATATGTATCATCATATGACTATGATTCCACTTGAAATCAATCCATTCTCATCATTTACAATACATATTACATTAGAATGATATGACAAGACATCAATCAATCAATCAATCCGTTGGCATCAATCAATCACTTGACATCAATCCTTTGACATCAATTAATTAAAAATTTGGCATCAATGAGAACATGATCCAACAATATCCCCCTTTGGAATTGATGGAAATACCAACATTGATGTCAACACCAATCATTGATGTCAACATGTAGACAAGGCATTCTCTACATAAATAGTCATCAATCACATCAATGTGACTATCTTTCCCCCTTTGACATCAATGGAAAAGGGTCATTCTCCCCTTGGGGTTGCTCCCCCTACTTGAACTCTCCTTGGGGCTACTCCCCCTATTTGAATGCCTTTGATATTCCTCTGAATAATCTCTCCCCTTTTGAACAAGGTATATCACTCTGATGTAATGCTAAAGATACACCGCTCATACTCCCCTTGTGACTATCGCATCCCCTGGAATTATGCCTATGTGATCTTTCTTAAAATATAGGGCTCTTTCCTCCTAGAATCATTGTTATAACCCTAATTTTCACCATACAAGCTTATGTGGAATCAGGCCATCTCAGATTCCTTATTTTCCAAAACATTGTTGAACAACTCTTCTTAAAAACACTTTTTATAAAGGCCCACACGCCCTGCTCTATTACTACACATGTGTACATGCTCGCTGACCCAAAACAGCCCGCGTGTACCTACAAAAGCACGAAAAAAGGAAAGTTGTTGACAGAACACACAACTTTGGGTGAGTTAGCTGAACCTTCCGGCCATGCATGGCCGAGGGTTCGCCCAAATACCCAACTTCTTCTAGCCTATCAAAGAAGGGCTAGGGGTCCCATTTGGAAGAGGAGAATCATAGAAAAGAAACTATACCCAATTGTATATTCCCTTTGTCCCAACCCTTTATCCATCCTTGTGCAATAAGAGATACAGAGCAAATAAGTTGGAGGATAGTAGAAGAGGAGCCCAGGACTAGGTCTATGGAGGAGCGATCGGCTTCATCATTGTAAGTTGATTTGTTGAAGTTAATAATAAAGAGATACTTTTCCCGTCCCACCATATGAGGTTTTTATGATTTATTGTATACTTTTTTATTGAAATCTCTAACCCATTAATCTATAGATCAAATGCATGTAGAGTTTGTTGTTTGTTTTATGTGAATGCAGGTCAGCCTTGGGAGGAGAGATGCAATCAAAAAACGATCAAGCGTACGGAGGGATCTACATCAAACGCCCGTAATAAGGTATGCTCATTTAACTATGTATTTGCTTAAGAATAATGGGGATTAGGTCTGTGATGACGGTAGAAAGTAGAGATCTTTAGGTCTTTTCTGCATGCATAATCTAACCCTAAGTGCTAGTCCGTAGAGGGATTTTCCACTCGCAACAATCATGGGAAGAAGAATGACTCCCCCTATGGGTCTTTCTCCCCCTATCTTCTAGGAAATATGAACAACATGATTCTGCTGCAAATGCTACTGCTCAACTAGATCATAGATCAACTTCTCTTTCTATGACAATCCTTGGACCTGTTCATGCATCAAACTTGTGCCATACCATACATCATGAAGCAAAAGATATGTCAAAAGAGAATCATGAATAAAAGTATCAACCATGTGTATCCTATACCAAAATGTGTGCTCACCATGCACAACACCCATGTACATTGACCATGTACATCAACACCATACAACGTGCCAAAAAAATATCATCAATGGAATGTATCAACCATATGCCTCTATGAATATGCCAACCGTGTGCATTTACCAACATGACAAACATGTGCCTCTACCAATATGCCAACCATGTATCTCAATCATTCAAGTGTCTCAAATATGTCATCCAATACATATAACATCTATGAGTGTACCAAACATGTACATCAACACATATCACCACTTGTACCAAGTAAGTACATCAACCATGCACCAATAACACAACAAAATGAATCCTCATACATGTATGCCAAATCCACCAAAAAACATGTTAGAATCAAACTGCTAGTAGGTGCCTCTACCAATGTACTAGGAGTGTACCAGTCATGCATCAATTATGACTCAACAATGATGTACAACATGATCACCTCATCAACTCACCAACTACATGTCCCAATATGCAGTCCAACCATGTGCCAAATGCATGCACCAATATATCCATCAAATATGCTTCTAATAATACATCATAAGACATATCAATGAAACTCAAATGTGTACCATCCATGTACCCCAATAGATCAGCCTCAATCCTCCATTCTGATGTAGGAGCATCGCTCCACCTCAGCAATGCACGAACATTCCAGCACATCAACGTGCATTTCAGAGAGGGAGAGGCATTAATCCTCCCATTTTTAAATATGAAATACAATCCTATACGGATTCATGTTGTAAGCTTGAGTGAAAACCAAGCCATATCTCTGAATAGGAAAAAGTTAAGGTCGCCTTTAATGGCTGACATGTTGATGGCTCTAGGTTCAATTTAGACTAGATGCCATTTATGAAAACCTCAATGTAATAGATGAGGTTAGGTGAGAGAGGAAAAGCTCGTAGAGCCCCTCTTTTGTAAAGAGATCTTGTATCATATTTCATTAGGAGACTTGGGAGAGATCTTGGTAGAGAGGTCAGATAGGAGAAGCAGAACTTGAGAGAGGTCTGATAATAGAATCAGAACTCAGAGTAGAGTTAGGTTAGGAGAACTTGAGAGAACTGGGACTCTGTTGCAATCCAGTTTTGGTAAACATATGTATAGACACACAGAGATAATAGAAAAGAAGTTTTTCATACACATAGTGTGTTTATGTATTTGCATTTATCATTATGATTTTATATGTCATTCATGTTCTGAATAATTGAACTGGTGAAGTATTGTATGAGTTTCATTTGTTTCTCATCTTTGAGTCTTCGAGTGCAAGGAGTGCACATAGTCTGCAAGGAGTGCGTTGACAAAGGTGAGTTAACCTCATAAAAGATCAAGAGAGATAACGTTGAACCTTCATTAGTAGAAGTGCAAGGAGTACACAGGAAGAATTCTTTGTTGAGTTCAGAAGAAGGAAAAATTATTGAACACTCTGTAAGGAGAAACTCTGCAAGGTGTGCATCGAGCAA